>JAMXBD010004207.1:0-78094 GCA_024138025.1 Combretum micranthum
ATTTGATCTGAGATCAATCTTTGAAAGCACTTTTGCTCCTGCAGTTGGTTAAATAGATCATCTATCCTTAGCAGAGGGTATAATTCTTGATCGTCACTTGGTTCAGCTCTCTATAATCTATAAATAACCTCATGCTGCCATCTTTTTTAATTACAAATAGAACTGGAGCTTCCTAAGGCGACACGCTAGGTCTAACAAACTTCTTCTTAAGCAGATTCTAGCTGGACTTAAGCTTCATAAGCTCTGTTGGTGCCATACAATATGGTGTCTTAGATATGGGTGTAGTGCTTGGGCACCGAGTCAATACAGAAACTTACTTTCTCTCTTGTGGTAATCTGATAAATCTTATAGAAAAACATCGGTACTCACATATAACCGGTATTTGTGTAAGGTCTTTCTTTTGTTTATCTTCTTATCATCATAGCTATCATAGCTAATGTTGACCTTCCCTACAAGTCATTTGTAGGTAAGCTAGCGGTTTTTGTACTTCAAGCTTATGTACAAATGGTCTTTTTAGCAGACTAAACTTCTACTGGTTTGTGACGGTCAATCATAGCATGATATTTCATCAACCAGTCTACTCCCAAGATGATATCAATTCTATTATATCTAAGCTATTAGGTTTGCAGGTAGATGTCTACCCTTATCTCTATATCCACATTTTACAAATCTGATTCAACATAGCTCTACTCCCAAAGGTGTGCTCATAAACAAACATCCAGACATACATTCAACATACATACACATAGATACAAATGAGTCAAAATATGCATGAAAAACTTGCAACAATATCAAGAAGAACATAAACACTAGAGAGGAATATAGGGAATTACCTGCAATAATGTCTATGCTGGAGATATTTAATGCTAAAAATCATAAACTTTGGCTGGTGCTCTTTGTCCTTGTCACCTTGAGATGATCTATCTAAACTCCTGGAACTATTTACTTCTAGGCTCTTTGCAGTCTTTGGCCTTATACCTCTTTGCCCACATTTGAAATAGTACACCTATGGAATAGCTTTATGCAGAATCAGTGGGCTATGCCAACCTTGTACATGAAAAAAAGGCATTCTCAGGCCATTTATAATCTTTAATATTATGAGGTTTCAAGGCATTTGATACACTTCTTCTCTGTGCTTTGAACTGCTACTCTGACCTAATGAGTGATAGGCCTTTTTCCTCTATCCTGTGTAAGAATACTAGAAGCTAGTCTATTTCTTAAATAAATCTAAACTCTCTATGGCTCACGACTTTTCATCGTTCAAACCCTTCTCAAATATGTTTGCTTTGTTGACCACTATAAGCCCCTAGATTTTTCAATAATATAGTAAACTCTAGAACCGGAAGTCAAACCAGAAACCTAAAGTTAACTAGTTCTATATTTAGTCTAGTGAATTAGATCTGCAATCCGTGTTCTCAAACCTTAAACAAAGGAATTGAGATAATTATGATAATAGTTCGTAATAATATAGGGAAGCTTAAAAATATCAGATTTGCTAATTTATAAAGTCTTTCGGATCCAAACGGGATCAGTTTTTGAAAACGTGCCCTGGTACACGAGATAGTGAAAAAATTCCAACAATACCAATAGACTCGTAAAAATATATGAATTTCAAAATATCGGTTTTAGAATTTTTCAGTAACTAAAAATATCAAATATAGCCTATTTACCCTTTTTTTACTACCGATATTTTAATGTCTAGTCTACTATTCATAGTACTTTTTATATTCATTACTATTCATCTATCTCTACTACTATTCTTACAACCTATATACCTATTTCTTATAATTTTCTTTTCCATAAAAATTCTACACCACATATTACTAAACTTCTTACACATTTCTTGTAAATTAATTTTTTATTACTCTTTCTTTCATGCCATCAATTTTCTTTTCTTTTTCATTTATTTAATTAACTATGGTTTTTCTCAACTTTTCCTATAATATTCCCATCTCCTTCATTCTTCATACAACTCATTTACTACCAAAATTCTACTAAAATCACTCAACAAATTCTCTCTCTCTAATTTCTCTTCCAAACTTCTCTCTTCTCCACAAAAACCATTTCCCACATATTACTACAACCACTTCTTTTCCTCCTCAACAAACACATAACCTTAGGTAAAATTTCTTACATATATCATCACGTTCATATAACTTAGCATGAGCTTAGTGTATTTTTTTTAGACTCATGAGAGTTAAAAGCAACAATATGTTCATGTTTTGTTTTTTTTCATGTTTATATTTCCATTATGTTCTTATTGTTATTATGTTATTGTTTTTATGCTTCCATTTATATTAGCTAATATATTTATGTATCTATATATATTCTTTAGAGCATATAAGCTCACTTGTTATCTATTTATGTATCTATTCATGTTTTGCAATTCATTTATTTACTTGTTTCATGCAAATTATTAAGACTAGTCTTTCCAGTCTTAGACTTGTCCTTATCATGTCAAAACAATTTTCTTTCTTTTGTTTTCTTTTCTTTTTGGGACTAGTTTATTCTTAGTCCTAAGATACCTTGATGAAGCTAAGGTTCCTAATGCTTGACTTTATTATCATGCTCTTATTTATTATTATATATATCTTATCTTATTATGTGATATTGTTATATTTCTTATATCTACATAATCTCATTCATGCATGAACATGTTGATATTGTCTCAACCATAATGAAAAGGAGTTTTCTTAAATAATAAAAATAAAAACTCTCTTTAAAAATAAAATCTTGTCACATAAGAAATGATTTTTCCATAAAAACTTAAAGTTTTATCTTAACAAATATTTTCTAAAGTAAGAGAAGTTTATCACAAGTTTTAGTAATAATACTGTATGGGATTTTATCTAGAAATACATAAAATAAAGTTATCACATACCCTCTTTTTAAACCAATGAAATAGAAAATTTTCTTTAAAACTTAATATTGCTAAATCATGGTTTAACAAAGGGTTTTCTTGATCTCATTTGTAAGGTTTTCATCAACACTTTAAAATACTAAGACTTAGACATGTTTTTCAAAAATCATCAATAATCCTTCAGAGATAAGTCTTACTTAGGAAATAAAATTAGCAAATAACTTAGAAGATTATTATTATTATTTATTTAAAGTGGAAATAACCTTAGGAAAATTAAGAACACATAAACATGACTACTTGAAGAAACTTTAGCCACTACCAAGAGATTCTTAGAAAAACTATATTTTTCAACCACTAGAATGAAGCCATAGGAATCTTAAAAAGACTAAAATTATTTTTAGAAATTTTAAAGTATTCTCAATGGTTAAGAAATGAAGTTAAAAGAAAGAAACACTCAATCATAATGATTTAAGAAATTTTTTCAACAATACTAAAAAATGAATTTTTCAAGTCTTAGCATTTTCTAACTTTTAAGACATATTGTTTTACAAAAATCATTATTGAGATGAAACCACTAAATTCATGCATATAATATGAGTCTACATATATATATATATATATATATTTAAAGGATTTTTCAACCATATAAATATTTATATTTTTGTACAAGAATTTTTAGATGAAGAAAAGTTAGAGAAGTTGTGTTTTGAAAGCTGGGATTTTCGTAACAGTTCTGTACGTCGTGTTCTGAGACCTAAATGGATTCTTTTGATAAAAATGACTTTAGAAATGGATAGATCTTTTCAAGTAGGTAGAAAACGGTATATAATATGAGAAATTCGAGTTAAAATGAGCAAGTTATGGTCATTTTAAGTTGGAATTTCCATTCATGCGAATTTTTACGAACCTATAAGATAGTGTTAGAAAATTTGAGTAGATCTTAGATGAAATACTCATTTCGGATATTTCTTTTTTTAGGTGTCGAGGACCAATATCTTCTCTTTCCGATGATTACTTCGATTAATAGAAGACCGCTATGGACGGTGAGTTTTCATTTACGTTTTATGTATTCGGGTATGTGCTTGTAGAATAGAGTACTAGATGTTAGGAAAATATAAATTGATATGCATGCGGGTTATCATGGGAATTACGTATGTGATGCTATGTGTGATCAATGAACGATAAGTATATTGGGGCCCGATTTGTTGACTATTATAATTGCTTCTATGTATAATGCTATGTGTGCAATTATTGATTGATCACTTTAAATGAATTAATGTCGGATTGGAAATTCCCTTAAACTAAATTGCTCATGCATATCACTTAGAATATCATCTTGCATTTTGCTACTACTCCTCAGTGTAGGACGAAAAGGTAAGCTGCTAGCTACATCTTGAGGATTTAGGACGTTCGGGAATACGACCTCAAGTTGTAGCCGAGTCGGATCGATCGCTTTGGGTAAGGAAAGCCTGAGGACTAGTAGTACGATTCGTTGAAATCCCAAGACACGCGCAAACTTTCAAGGAGGTTGATTGGGCCTAGTTCAAATCATTCCCTAACCACCGATGGAGGGGTAAATCCATCATACATACAAAACCGAATAGTCGTATGTAATGTTTGATTATATGGTTGCTTGCATGTCATATGCTTGATTAATGAACTCGTTCGAATGCTTGTTATGAGTACTTTTGCGTAAGGAATATCTCACTAAGTTAGTTATGCTTATTTCCCAAAAGACTTTTGATATTGCAGGATCGTTATTTTGCACCTGAGACCACCCTGTCTGTCCGAGTAAAGTTTATGCTTTGGGAAGCTCTTAGAGGAATTCTATTTTGAAGACTTAGATTATATTTCTTCTAAAATATTCTAGATTTAATTATATGTCTTAGTAAGATTATATCATTATGGAGACTTACCAGGGGAATACCTCTTAGTGTTGGTAATTATGCCCTAGGCCAAATAGTTTTATGTTCCCTAATTAGATTAGGGATTCTTATGTTCGTTAATTATCTTATAATTTATTTAATAAATTATAATATAATTATTTATCCCTAATTAGATTAAGGGGTAAAAATGTCATTATTGAATGACATTATAAATAGAACATAAGGGTTTGTCTTTAGGGTTAGACAAACATGCTGTCACATTAGACTGCAGTGAAACACTGTAAACCCTAAAGCAAATAACACGAGAGTCGTGATTAGAAAGTTTAATCCCGTTCGAATCTAGAAGGTGTTCTAGATTGTGCTAGCACACAGAGGATCTTTAAGGAGCATTCATTCGTGTGGATACCGTAGAGGGTGTTTGCGTTTGCAACATCTCAGATCCGAATTTCCAGATTTGAAAAAGTACCAAAAAGGTATGGATCTGAAATCTTTATCTTGTTCTGATCTAATCGATACACTGGATACTGGGTTAGGGTTTTCTTTTGATTCCGCTGCAAAAAGATTTGATCTTTATAAAAATTTTAAACCCTTGGAATCCCAACACTTAGAAGTTGTAAGACTTTATACTTTGATGAAATATATTAATTATTATTTTGCATGTTCTGCTACTAATATCTTAAAATGCATTACTCCACCGGTCTTCTTTTGATGTGAATATACGCTATGTACTAATATGGAAGCTTTCGAGTGATTGAGGTAGTCGTTCTTAAGTTTTAATATTGTGTACGGTGGGCTGTCACGTTTAGGGTATCCATTGGGGCGTGACAACCACAATTGAGTAGTTGGTCAAATCCATCAAGTTCACCAAGTGTTTGTGTCTCAAGCTTCAACCCAGCAAAAAATCTGCTTACTTTAGCCTCCTCACTTTCCTTTAAAGGATCTGGCAGAATCTGCTTTATCTTGTTCAGTTTAGCCTCATATTCTATAACAACCATCTTACCCTGCTGATAAGTGTCCTAAGACCCTTAATAATTGTGCTTTATTGATCATATTCTGTATGATATTTTGTTAATCTACTCAAGAAAAGAGTATTTATTTGGTAAATGATTCATTTCAAGGAACAACAAGAAACAAGTGAGCTTTTCAAAGGATTTATAATAAAACAAGCAAAGATTTGTGAAGTTTGGAGCTATAACCACGATATCAAGAATACATTACAATTTTTGGAGAAATAACGACAAGAATATTGAGTACCAGGACTACATGATCCACATACATGAGTTGTATATATCAAGTAGTGTACGAATTAAAGAACATAACTTTTTTTGCGTTGGCTCCAATGTACATGACCCACATATATGGGTTGTGTATGTAGGTCATGTACAAAGTTCAGTTATGTATACGCCTTGTGTCATTATTTTTTAGAGCTACAGCCACTTTCCATAAGAAAATCCTACAAAGAAATAATAGCTTTTAGGTGAAATATGCCAAGAAACAACGAAAGATCACAAGACTTACCGTGAAGGGGTTGTAATCATGATTTTTAACTATTTTTTTTCTTCTATCATTGCAATTCACAATTGATGGAAAAATAGATTTGTATACCCTAAGTTTTGAGAAACCCTAACCCTTATGTAGAAACTCAATTGTTTATTTGATGGATCTTTGTACTTCTTTGAATCTATTCATGTATATTTATTATCCTTTGATTTTATATGTGCGTAGTATTTGATCAATGCATGATTCTTGTTAATTAAATCGATGGATTGATTAATAAGATAGATCTAGCATGTATAGAAAGGTTTGAATGTAACTCTAGACATAGATTGCATGAACCTTCTGCACAAAGATTATGATTTTGTTGGGAACCTTAGATATAATTGCAATTCTATGTGTAATTGATGAAGAAAGACATGTCCATTGATGACAGAGGGTTAGAGGTTAATATTCTTAAAAGAGATGTTAATCAATTAACGAGTTCCTGCAGTTCAAAGAGTTAAATGATTTGTCAATAAAAATCATAAGGAATGAATCATAGGGTTAGTGGTGACTCAAAGATAGGGGTATGTTTTATGATTGGTATCTTTATATAAAGGCATGAATTCTTTAATTCTTGGGTAATTAGAGTAATTTAAGTAATTAGTTAGTAAATTCGTATTATTATCCTTTGATTAAGATTGGCTAAATAGTAGACTTAGGGTAAGTACTACTAGTTGCAAGTCCTACAGGAATGACCCCTATGCTTATATTGATATTATATTTGATAGGTCTGCTTGCCTAGGGATTAATTGCAAAGTGAGAATAGGGTTAAATTTAATTTAATTGATAGTGATTAAAAAATCCTCATCACTAGCTCTAGAGTGTAGTACTCTTGCAGCATCTCTTGTTTAACACTTTCAGGGAAAAACTCCCTATAGAAGGCCTACTAGAACCTATCTGTCACGCCCCGATGGGTACCCTAAACGTGGCAGTCCGCCGTACACAATACTAAAGCCTAGGAATGACTACCTTAGTCATGCAAAGGCTTCCATATCATGTACAAGGCGTACATCACAACCAAGGGGACGCATCGGAGTAGCGCAATTTATATTGATAATAAATAAGTAACAAGGCAAAGAGAATACTTATCATAAAACGTAAACATATTGCATTGCAATTCTTAGGGGCATGTCCATCTATTATCTTCAAATAAATATACATCACTAATCATATAAGTCATTATATATAAAGAACCTTACAAAATTACTTTCTTATGATTCTATTTCCTTCATAGAAGCTTAACCATCCTTCCATGACTTCCTCAATGTCATGATCCTCAATTTAAGCCACAGGTATATCTATTTCATCAAAATCTATAGGGGTATAGCTACAACTAGCTTAGTGAGATATTCCTTTTCATTCGCACCATATATTCAAACAAATTTATTTAGATTTTCACTCATATGCTATGCAAGGAATGCAACAATCACATGATTACACAAATATATATAGTTATCCGGAAACCATATATAGAATGGATTTACCCCTCCGTATCAAAGGTTGGGGAATCAGGGCTGAAGGTCCTCGACCTTCTATGGCTAGTCCCCAGGTCCTCACCCACAGCGTTCGGTTGGCTCGGCTTCGAACCTAGAGTCCCTTTCCCCAAGCGATTTGGATTCTCCAGGAAGGAACATGGCCCGTGGCACCACACGATCATAGCCAATCCAACTCTACGCGTAGGAGTAGCAGCCTTCCGAAATAGATGTGACTCGACGGATGCTATGCGTGAGCATTTTAATTTTCTTAAGCCAAACCTTATTAAGGTTTATTAGGGGCGATCAATCAACTTAGCAAATAATAAACAATCATACAAGTAAGTAAACAAAATTATTAAACAAGCAGTTCGAAGTTGCGATATTCTTAATTCTCATTTCATACATAAACATAGAATCATACATACATAATCTCGATTTCCCCAGATATATATATCCATTTTTATCTTTCCTTAGTATACTAATACCGCTACGTTACAAGCACAAGTAAGGTAACGAAATTAGGAGGAATAACTCACTCGTCCATTTTGCTATCTTCTTAGTCGTAGAAATCTTCGGGTAGGGTATTCTCGTATCCTTCAACACCTAGACAAAAGATATACCCGGGATAAGTCTTTCATGGAATTTTTATTCTTGGATATTCTAAACTTTTCTTAAAATCGTATAGGAGGAAATTCCAACTTAAAATGGCTTTAACTTGCTCATTTTAACTCGGAATTTCGCATATAATATACCGTTTCTACCTATTCGAAAATGAGCTATCCATTTCTAAGGTTATCTTTGTCATATAAGGTCATTTGGATTTTGAAAACATTAGGTGTAGATTTAAAACGAATTTTTCTAAACTTTTGCAAATCCGTTTTCTAACTCAACTTTATTTTTAAAGAAAAATCCTTTTGTAACAATATATATATATATATTATAATTACGAACATATATTTAATAAATACTTTGGGTATATAGATAAGCTCACTTATATGCAAATTTCCAATGGTAGTGTCTCAACAATTTATTTCATAAAACAATTCTTTTTAAAGTGTTAAAACTCATCTTGATAATTCCCTTTTAAGTATTCGGAAGAAACTTTATAAATGAGTATATTCTTATTTTATTTCCTTCATTCCTTTTTCCAAAACAAGTAAATTTTCTTTTAACCTTGGTTTTTCATAAATTTCACTTTTAGTGATAAAAGATCAATTTTATCAAAAAGAATATTTAGGTCGTTGAAAACCTTTTTATAATTTTGTTTTTAAGATGGTTTTAGAAAATGAGTCTTGTCTTCTTATATTTATTATTTTAAAATATAAGTTTTTGTTTTCTAATTGTTCTTTTATTTCCTTTGAAAAGAATTTTCTTTATTGCTAAAAATCATTTGTTTCTGATCTTATCTTGCTTATATTATTTGAAAACAAGTCTCTTCTTTAGGAACTTTAAAAAAAATCATTATTTTCCTAAGTGGGTACATAACTTTATGAGTTGATTTTATCTTATCTTTGAAAACTAGTTGTTTCTTGGTTTTGGTCATGGAGTTTAAAAGAGTTTAATCTTTAAGCTTTCTGTAAGGACTTTGAAAACTAACCAATTAATTTACTAGAACTTAGGTTCCCATTAATGTAAAATGAAAATATTGATTTCTTACGTTTCCTTGGTAAAACTATCTTTGATACTTAAGAAAACTTTGAGAAAACTTGTATTAATCTATTTCTATGTTGTTTTATAATAAATTCATTATTTTGTGACAAGTCACATAATAGAAAATTTAGCTTTAAGTTCTTTTAATAAAATTCTACTTTTGAATTAGTTGAGACATTAACATTATGTAGATGCAAGTATCATGAGCATATAAAATAATAAGAACATAAGAAAATACTAGAAACAAATAATAAGCAAGAAAATAAAATATCAAGCATTGGGAACCTTAGCTTCATCAAGGAATCTCGATCAAGTATTGGAGCCTTAGCTTCATCAAGGCATCCCGGGACTAAGAATGGACTAGTCCCGAAAGATTAAAGAAAATAAACAAAAGATTGTTTTTGACTTGATATGGACAAGTCTAAGACTAGAAAGACTAGTTTAATAATTGCATAAATAAATAAATTGCATAACTTGAAAGTAAATAAATAACAAATGAGCTTATATGCTCTAAATATATAATATACATATAGATATTTATAAGCAAGTTATAGCAAAAGATCAAAATATAAACAAGTAACAAATGACAAAGTGTATATATATATATATATATATATATGCATGAAAGTAGTTTCATAAACAAGAACCAAACATGATTTTAATGTGGTTTTCTTTAGTTTTTCAACCTAAGAAATAACATCAAAACCATATAAGGTTACTTGACATGAAAAGAATAGAATATGAGTTCTTTATTACCTAAATAGGTAAGAAGAAAAGAAGGATTGCTTGAAGGCTTTTGGTAGTGGTAAGTAGTGAGGCTTTGAAAAGAAACTTTCTTTACTAATGGAAGAAGAGTGTTTTCTCTTTACAAGAAGTGAGTTCTTGTAAGATTATAGAGAGGAGTTTTTGGAGAGGATTTTAGCATAATTTCTTTGCTTTGGAATGGTGTGAAGAAATGAGAGGGAAGAGGTAGTATTTATAGAATTTTGTGGAGGGAATTAAGAGGTAATTAAATAAAAGAAAAATAAATTAAAATAGAAAAGAGGGGGGGGGGGGGGGGGGGGGGGGGGGGGGGGAGAGGGTGGGGGGAGGGGTTAATGGCGGTTTTGGTCCTTAAAAGGGGAAAAATTGTTTTATTTTTATTTGTTATGTAGTAAAAAGAAGTGTGTAAAGTTTGATGTGATTAAAGTTGTGTTGGAAATATAAAAAGTAAGGGAATAGATATGTATGTGTAGGTGTAAGAAAAAGTAGAGATACGAAATAGTAATGAATAGTAAAAAAGTACTATGAATAGTAGACTAGACAATTAAAGTACGGTAGTAATAAAATACGTGTATTAAGGCGATATCTATAATTTTTAGCTACCAAAAATTCTAAAACTGATATTTTTGGAATCCTTATATTTTTAGAGTCTATTGGTATAAACGAAATATTTTTAATATTCCGAGCTCCTGGACGCTTTTCGAGAACTGTCCCCATTTGAGTCGAAGGACACTCGAAATTCGCAAATATGATTTTTATGTTACCCTATATTATTACAAACTATTTTAAGCTATTGGCTTAATTTTGTTTTCTAGGGTTTGAAAACGCGGGATTGCGGATTTAAACACTAGGGTTCGTTATAGGCTTGTTGACCTTTAGGGTTCATTTTGACTTCCGATTTTACTGAGTTATTCGCAAGATCATATAATTTTTGAGTTTTGATCGTTTTTTATTTTAAGCTCGACATCTATAGTTTATCTTATTTTATTTGTGATTATTTAATAGTTTTAGTTCTCGGGATCGTTTAACCGAGTCTAGGGTTATGAGTTGACTCAGTTTGTGTTTTGACGAAAATTGAAATTTCTGATTCTGAAATTTATCGAGGGTTTTAAGACTTTGTTGTTGATCGTTACTTGGATATATTGTCTTGGTTAGGTGATTTGATTGATGTACGAATGTTGTTTCGACCGATAGTTGGATTTTTTCCAGTTTGTTCTTGAGGGTTCCCTATTTCTCAAATTAAGAAATCTCGTTTTTGATCTTTATTTAGAATTAGGTTTTAACTTGGTTTGCGTTTTAGGGTTTCGTTTTTGGTGTTTGTCTTGATTTTGGTTTTAACTTGAGTCAATTTTTAGGATTTAAATTTTAAACTTTTAGAATTATTTTCTATGAATTATGAAAATTTTGGGTTTACACTATCTCATGTAACCACTCTAGCCATGTGTCTCTTGGTGCTCAACCACCAGTTATTTGCCTTCCAATTAGCAAAAAGGAAGCATACTCCACCTTCTTATTTTCAAGAATGTTAGGGCACAAAGTTTTCTCTACCTCTTCTATCCATAATTGAGCATCAAGAGGACTTCCTGGTTTTAGCTCAAACTTATATGTCAGATCCGTAAATTTGTTAAGGCTCAATACATCTGCATGTCTGGCACCATTACCACCATTTTCATTTTGCCTCTATGTTTCTTGTCTCCAGGCTTCAGTATTGGCCTGTATCATTTGTATATCTTGACGCATGGTTTGATATTGCTATGCAACTACTCCCATCAAGGTATTCACTGCTTGCATTGACTGAAAACATCCCTAAGTACCTGTTGCCCTACAGGTGGGGGTGCGGCGGTGGTAAATCTTGAGGTAACTGATTTAAGGGGGTTGGTTGCATATGTGGCTGGTTCTTTGGTGGTTGTCTCCATTAAATTCTTCTTCACTAGCCCTAGAGGAACCAACATCAGGTGCTCTTCTTCTAGGTAGCATTCTAAAAGGGTAAACATAGAAAAAATAATAACAAAGATGTGACAGGTTATAAGGATCAAAACATTATATAAACTACTAGATAGAAGCAATACTAATCTAGATAGCAACCCTAACAATTTGCTACCCTTTCATCAATGCTCACCATCTTAAGGAGTTCACAATTTAGATTAATAAGATCAAAACCTAAGCTTTGATGCCAATTAAGTAACACCATAAACTGAAGGCATTACAACCCGTCACATGTCCTTATTAGGGAGGACACATTAATGCTATTAATCCACTAATTCACAATTACAAATATAACATCAAACTCTCATATAAAGGATACCTGTTTAAAATATCTCATGTAACAAAATTTTAGACAACTTTGTTGGCATAAACTAAAAGTGAATCATATCAAACTTTAAACAATAAAAGAAAGTCTCATAAAAATTTCCAGAATCATAAAACTTTTTAAAGTTGATAACAATCTTCAACTCAAGTTTTTCTTAAAATCCAACATATCTACGATTCAACAGGAAAGTCAGGTCCACTATCGTCCTCCCTATAAGCCACATTGACATCATATCTAGATAAGTCAAACACTACTAAAACATCACCTGTTCTTGAAAAAGATAAAAGAGTGAGCACTAAGGACTAGTACGTCATACCACAAACATATATACATAAGCAGAAATTATATAGTTTCACTTGCAACCTAACAACTAATTTAGTAAACACATATTATTATCTTTGATTAACCAGGCAAACGATACAGTTTAAAACTACGTGCACTTCATCTAAAACCCGAAGAAACTTATGACTTCGTAAAAAACAAACATATAGAAAATAGTAATATATACATATATAGGTGTTGGGAACTCCCACACATCTGGAGTGTCGTACTCATACCACTCTTAGACTATCGAAATCATCTATGTGCATGAGTCCACTCACGACAACCTCACACATAGATCATCAGGGCATCATCTTAGTAGCAATGGTCTTCCCAATCTACTAGAACCAGCCATAGACAAACAACAAATCAAATTTAAAATCATATCATATCAGGTTCATTTATAAATTCTAAACCTACAACCATAAGCAACGAAGAAGGTAAGGTTGTACTTGAAACATCTTTAGGAATAGTAACCTTAATTTCACCAAAAACACCTGATAATAATCAAATATTCAATCAAAACATCTTCTCATAAAATAATCATAAATCCATCATCATATCAACCTTAAACTAGAAAAGAAACTAAAACTCTAAATTTATGCACACCTTTCTCCTTTGATTTGTATAACTACAAAATCTACAAACTCCACAAATTAGGTTTTCCTCCAAATTTTCAAGAACTCAATTCCCTTTCAAAATCCACTAAGAAACTTAGGGAAAGATTAAACTTTTAAATCACCAATATAATAGAAAAGGATAATTCTTACATATTCTTTAATTCTTGTTCCACCTTGATTGTAGAACATTAATTCTTCAACAAGACTTAAGGTTTTTCTCCAAAACTCCTTTCAAAATCAAAAGAAAACTTTAGGAAGAGATTACTTTTAGATTGCTAGAGAATTGATGATTAACTTGATTACTCCTTAGATTGCTAGAGAATTGATGATAACTTACTCACATTGATCTTGATTCTTGATTTCCCTTGATGCAAATATCACTATAAGAGAGGTTTTGAGAGATTTCAAGTACTCAGGAATGATTTTGAAGAAGGAGGAATGCTAGTTTATAAATAAAACATGGAAAAACTCTTTAATTTCTGTATAGGAAAGGCTAGTGGCCTATGTACAAAAGCTGGCGGCCTAAACATCAAAGGACGATTCTGAGACCATGAAGGTTGGCCCAATGCTGGCGGTGCACAAGACTTACGCCGGCGGCATAAAGAGGGAAGCCAATGCCTTTGGCCGGCTTTGAGTTGCGTCCATTTGATCAAAACATTTAATTACATATTAAGGTGGATCATAAAACCCTTTTATTTTTAATCAAATGACACTTTTTCCTTTTATTATAAAATATTTATCTTTATATTACAAAAACCTTGAGGGGGTATTTTTTTATGAAATTTTCTAGCATGTCATTCTTTAGGTTCTTGCATTAATAAAACGCCTACTTTGGAGTAAGTTCTTAGACATAATTCCTTTGCAAATTAACATTTTCTCCTTATTACCTTAGAGTTATTGATTTTTCGTGCATCTTTCATAATTGGGGTGAAATAATATAAGAAGAGGTATTATAGGTTTACAACATTCATGATGAGCATCCTTTAAAAGAAAATCTTCATTAGCTCCTTCCCATCACATATGTCCTAAATATTCATGGAGTATTCTTTGCAAAACTCAATGTACTCCATCAAATCTTGTTTTAACTTTGGCTACATTTGTCCAATGTTGGTTTTGGTAACTCTTTATTGGGCGGAGAAAAACTAATAATGGAAAATTGCATATGATTCCTTATGGGTCCTTAACCAGTGAAAAGGCTCCTTTACCATTTATATCTTTTTTCATCAACGATTTAAAGAATTCTTTTATCTTTTGGTCATTGTTATGGTCATACACTTTCTTATTTAACATTTTAATATGAATTTAGTACTTAAGTAGTTCTTAGGACATGTTTGCAATTATACATGAGTGGTAAGAGAGCATTGAATCTAGCATTCCAACTAAAGACTTGATTTCATTTCCGTCATGTATATATCCATGTCTTCTTTTGTCGTGAATGAATACCTTCAAGCAAAGTTAACAACCTTAATGGGCACAACAAAGTGACGTTATATTAGTAGTAGACCTGCTCAGGAACTTTAAAAAACAAATCACTAGAATAAAAAACTATTAAATTAAACTATATTGTTCATATTTTAAACCTATCTTCTAGCCAAGGTTATTGGTATGGAACTTATCCTTCTTCCTATTAAGGAGAGCTATCATCTGCTGCAAAGGCTATGTTTGGCATAATTGGATTGGTAGCTATCTATTGTGTAACAAAGATAAGATTTGGTAAGGCAATATCCTAATGCGTTAGATGTTTTCGACATAGTCTGCAACATGTGTGATGCATCAATATGGCTTTATTGCACTACACCATGATTACTAATATTGTTCTCTTATGACATTGCATTTTGCTCAACAATTTCAAGATTGGTGTTTTGTTCATTAGAAGCACCATAAGCCTAATTGCTTGTCTTCTTCCTTATAAGACACAATCACTTCTCTTTCTTAACAAGAGTTACTAAAATATAAATGTTAGGTTTCATCAAATGTGTATTGTGTGCATGTAGAATGAGTATACTCTTCACGTGATGTCATAGTAGTAATGTGACTCAATATATCACTTTGAGTCGATGGATATAGAGAGTTTCTAAAGAAAGATAACACAGTCTCAATATATTCATGCCATTATGTAACAAGCAAAGGTGCTTGAAAGAGTTGACTTTAGCCTTGAATCCTTATGTTGGTTTCTCTCAATATTGATTTTGATGATAACAAAATGGATTAAGTAATTACTAATAAAATTTTTAAGTGTACAGTGCTTAAGTATAATCAAAGTTGGTTTATGAAAACGTGTTCAAAAGAGACTATTCAGAAAGTTTATTAGAAAGTGTTTGAAAAGTTTTTTAAGAACAAATGGATAGTCAGAAGGTATTTTGCTGTTTACAAGACATTTTTTTTAAACAATCAAAAGAAAAATCAGAGACTACATCTGCAACTTGCAAAAGAGAAACAAAACACAAATAGAAATTCACAGATATGATTTTCCTTGATTAATTCGTTATTTTGAAGACCCAGCTCCAAAGTTGAGTGTATTTGGGTAATATATTCAATTATGTTCCATAAAGTTGGTTTAAATATCCATGGGGATTCATGTTTTATTGGATTAAAGATTATTTATGGGGAGTTAACATTTTTTTATAGCAAAACACGTAGTCAACAAGAATTACATTTCAACAGAATATTCAAGTTTTCCTTGGGAATATAGAAGACGTGATCCAAATTTATGCGAGGAGATTGTTGATGAATATTTATCCATACAAAGAATCCAACAAATATAGAATATACGATCCTATTTTCAAGTGAATAGTACTAGAAGAAAGTTTTCAACAAAAACACGTCAACAATGTCCTAAATCATCTAAAAAATTCAAGATAAAAGTCATTATCTTAGCTATTGGGTATCCGACCTTATCTATTGGAGTAAATCAAGAGATAACAACAACAAGATAACAATTTATTCAAATTTTCAGCTGAAGAAGCTAAACAAGCTGATCCTATTCGAAAAATACGCACAATATCAGGAGTTAAGTTTATCAATTCAAGTTCTAACCGTTGGAAGAAATAAGAATAAATATACATGCCTAAAAAAGAGAAGTAGCGAACAATCACATGAAAAAGCTCAAGCAAACAGAAAGCCATGAAATTCATCTTTAATTCAAGAAAATCACTATTATTCTTATTGCTTTTACTGTTCGAAATTTTGAGGATTCACATTCTATTTCCTCTGATTTAATTTTTTTCACTTTATGTGAGATTGAGAGTTACAAGTGGGCTAGTAGATTGATTATTAGCTTAAGGAGAAGTTTGGAGAATCAAGTTGAGTGCTTTGTAGCCAAGTGTTTTGGCAAAAGAACTGTAACTTATTAATTGTTGGATATAGTGGAACATATCGGTGTCGAATACTAGGTCTCTGGCTTGGAGTTGGAAGAGGGGACTAACGCTCAAGGTGGAACCTCTATAAATCGATTTTGCACTTTCTTCTCTTATCTCTCTTTATTTCGTGCATATTTAATTGTTTTACTTAGTTGTGTTTTATGCTCAGAAAGTAAATCAGAGAATAACTGGAGCATCTTTTCTTAAGCAGAGACTAAATTAGAGAGTAAAACTGGGAGTTTAACTTTGAATTGTTGCCTGATCTTTTGTGGATTTGAGTAAATTTGTTTGATCTGAATTTTTGTTTAAAGTTTTTGTTTATTAAGTTTATTGTTTTTAAGTAAGTTTTAAAACCATTAAAGTTTGAGTAACTAAGTGGTGTTTGTTTGAAATTTTAAAAAGTAAAATTTTTATTAATAACCAATTCACCCCCCTCTTGGTTATTCTTTTAGGACCAATACCTTAAGTAGGAGAACCTGAATGCAAAGAAGTTGTTAATCTTCGAATCTCTAAGTTTTCAAAATTTGAAAAATATATTTATATTTTGTATTTTGTTTTCCCTCTTCAAGGTGAAGAACTCGATATAATTTATAATATTTGTAATGAAAAACCACAATTAAATCACCTTAATGATTGATGAATAGAATATGTAATTTTTTTTTGTTTTTTCTTCAATCTTTGCTTCCCTACATCCAAAACCCTGAGAATATTATATGTTCAATAATCCTTAAAAAAAAAAATGCAAAACGAAATTATATAAAAAATATTACATAAATAGTATCACTATTACATAAAGGAATGTGATGTAACGATTTACACTCATCTTGATCTATGTCCCTCACCAATCTACCATCTTTAGAACTAACTAAGATAAAAAAAAAAAAACATTTTCCTTAAAAGAAAGGAATTCTTTACAAACTCATCTACTCGCATCATGTAACTGCTGTCATTTAACCCATCGAGACCCATCTACACTGAGGCTGCACCACAGTCACCAAGTGGATTCAAAACATCTTTAAGTCAAACCAAGACACCACATTTCGGTTGAATCATGTGTCTACAGAGGCGACCAACTTGAATCTGCTCAACCCATGTCAAGTTCTCGATCAAGTCATAGTCATCTGATTGTTGATTCAATGGATTGGCATCATTTTTGGTTTGGAGTCTACTGGGTTTTCACTTGTTGAGTTTTACCTTTGCCATTTGTTTTATTATATCATACCTGACTGTATTGCATAGGGTAGATACGATACATATGTTACACAATCAAAGCGCGATACAACAAACACGAAACAAAATTATTTTCAGATTAGGTCATTATATCGCATCATATATGTGCAACATAAATAGATTTTTTAATGTCGCATGACCAACATGCAATATAGTGATACTAATTTGTTTTTTCTATAATTTATATTTATGTAATTTTTTTTCAAAATAATGATAGAAACCTATTTCACCTTCCAAAACTTATCCATAAATGATACCATTAAGTGCATAAACTTGACCGAAAAGTTTCTGAAATTATTAGTAGATATAGCACAATTTGATATAAATATATTTGAAACTTCTATTATAAAAAGGTTTTTCTTTTTTCTCTTGTTTCACACTTTATAATATTAATCAACATAATAATATACAAGAGAACGACACCTTTTGTGCAAGATTTCAATTCCTATTTTCTCTAGTAGTGATGTGACCAATAGGATTGTTGTAATTCGAATAAGACAAACAATGGCAAAACAAAACTGTAAGAAAATAAAGAACACACACAGATTTAAATGGAAAACCTAAATCAGGAAAAACCATGGGCAGAGGAGAGAAAATTCATTATATGTTAAAGAAGGAGTACAATAGTTCTTGAGAGAACCACAAATGGTTGCTCACTAAATTTCAAACAACCCTAATCCCATATTTATATAAAAATGATGTAGGATATTAATGGTAAAAATAAACTGCCATTAATATCATTAATACATGATTTGACCAGGCAAATAATATCATGTATTAATATCATTTAAAGGCTTAAATTATGACCGCTAAATATATATTGAACGAATAATAAATGTATAGTTAGATATTCATTTATTAACATTTAACTATGAGAATCGGTTATAAAAATCGAGTCACAAACTTCAACAATCTCCACCTTGACATGAATTATGAAGTAAAAAACATAAACTCCAATCTTCAACATGAAAAACAAACATTCTCCATCTCTTCCACAAAACCCTTAGAGGGTAATAATCAACAATGAACACTAACCAAGTCCAAGCAATGCTTAAACTTGGCTGTAGGGAGCGACTTTGTCATCATATCAGCTGGATTGTCATAAGTGTTGACCTTGCTCGTGCAATATCTCTATGGGCAACAACTTCATTCATAAAATGATGTCAAACATCGATGTGCTTTGTCCTCTCATGAAACATTAGATCCTTAGAGAGAAAAATTGCACTATAACTGCCACAATAGACTATAATAGTCTTCAATTCATCACTGAGCTCACCACATAAGCTTTTTAACCAAATAGCTTCCTTAGAAGCCTCGGTAATTGCCATATACTCAGCTTTTGTGGTAGATAAAGCAACTGTTGCTTGCAAAGTGGCTTTCCAACTAATAGCATAGCCACCAATGGCAAATACATACCCTGTGAGAGATCTTCGTTTATCCAAGTCTCTGGCGAAATTAGAATCAACATAACCAATAATTCCATCTCTAGTTTTACCAAAATGTAAACGAACATCTGTAGTACCTCTTAAATATCTAAGAATCCACTAAATTGCTCTCTAGTGTTCTTTACCAGATTTGCGATGTATCTACTACTGCACAGACTACATAAGACAAATCTGATCGAGTACAAACCATAGCATACATAAGAGATCCCATTGCACTAGAATATGGAACCTTTGATATGTAGTCAATCTCATCATCTGACTGTGGAGACAAAGTAGACGAAAGTCTAAAATGGGCTGCTAAAGGAGTACTAACAGGCTTAGCACTTACATATTAAACCTGAAGAACTTTCTCAACATACCCCTTTTGACTTAGGCGTAACTCTCCAACTTTTCTATCCCTCAGAATTTGTATTCCAAGAATCTTCTTTGTTGCTCTCAAGTCTTTCATCTCAAACTCTCTACTCAACTGGGTTTTAACCCTACTAATCTTTCCTTTGTCTTTAGCTGCTATCAGCATATCATCAACATGAAAGAGTAAGTAAACAAAAGACCCATCACTGCACTTCTTGATGTAAATACAAATATCAAAATTGCTTCTCATGAATTCACGACAAGTCATGAATGAGTGAAACCTCTTGTACCATTGTTTAGGAGACTGTTTCAGCCATTTAAAGACTTTTTCAACAAGCAAATGTGATCCTCCTTTCTTGAAACCACAAAACCCTCAAGTTGTTGCATATAGATGCCTTCCTTAAGTTCTCTATGTAAGAAGGCTGTCTTCTCATCTAGTTATTCAAGCTTAAGATCTTGCATTGCAACAATACTAAGCAAGGCTCGAATATAACTATGCTTCACAATAGAACAAGACACATTAGTAAAGTCTACGCCTGGAATCTGTCTGTAGCCTTTAGCAACGAGTCTTGGTTTGTATCTGGGTTCATCAACACTTGATATTCCTTCCTTTTTATTGAATACCCATTTACAACGAATAGTCTTCTTACGCTTATGAAGTTTCACTAAATCTCATGTACCAATCTTATGAAGGGATTCTATCTCTTTCTGCATAGCAATCATCCACCTACCAGAATCATCACAACTAATTGCTTTGGAGTAAGTTGAGGGCTAAAAATTTGAATCAATTTCTTCTGCTACATTCAATACATAAGCAACTAGATCAGCCTCAGCATATCTCTGTGGAGACCTAACTTCTCTCCTAAGCCTGTCTCTAGTAATAGAATATTGCTGCTGTGGTGGTAATGTAGAGACAGTACTACCCTGTATTTGTGATCTAGGCTGAGAAGTAGGTTGTGATGTAGAACTAAAATCAATTTGACCTCCACTTACATGTTTGACTTCTGCTGGGCTTTATTAGATGTAGCACTAGAAGATAAGTCATGTAACATAGAATTTTCATAAAAAATAACATCTTTACTAACAATGACTTTCTTCAACTTAGGACACCATAACTTGTATCTTTTCACACCAGACTTATATCCTAAGAGTATACACTTAACAAATATAGGCTTAAGTTTTCCATTATTAAAATGAGCATAAGCAGGATAACTAAAAACTTTTAAATTTGAATAATTGGAAGGAGCACTAAACCACTGTCACGCCCCGAAGGGTACCCTAAACGTGGCAGTCCGCCGTACACAATATTAAAGCCTAAGAATGACCACCTCAGTCACGCGAAGGCTTCCATACTATGTACAAGGCGTCTAACACATAAAGGAGACAAATCGGAATGATACATTTTATGTTGATACAATTGAGTAACAATGTAAAGGAAATACAATCCACTATACTCCAAATACAAAACACTATACTTCAAAAATAATCATCAACTTCAATTACATTCATCCCAAGACTTCACTACATAAAACTATTACAAGCAAATCGTAAAGCTTAGCCAAAAACTTCAAGCATTCTATATCTTGCCGGAATCCCGAAGTCATTCTCGACTTCAACCATCTTGGTCCCCACTTAGCATTCTTGGAATAACCTGCTCATTTAAACAACTATTGGGGTATAAGCTACACTAGCTTAGTGAGAATTCCCTTAATTCCGTACCATAACAAACAAGTTATTAATCAATCATATGCTATGCATGAACAAACACGTGAGCAAGCAATTATGCATGGGTAACCGGAACCCACACACAGAACGGATTTACGCCCTCCGTATCTTGGGTTAGGAATGGTATTGAGTCTACACGACCGCTGCTAGTCCCCAAGCCCTGGCTCTTAGCACTCGACTCGGCTAGGCTCATCCAAGGATGCATCCACATGCGCCTTAGTACCCGAGAATGAGCTCTGGCACCGGGCTCGTATTCAAACGAGTCTCGGACCATACCGATCGACCTGCGTAGGAGTAGCACGCTACCAAATGCAATATGTCGATGCGATGCATGATCAATTTACTTTTTGCTTAGGTCAAAATATTTATACATTCTTTAGAGTGACCAGGCAATATCATACACATAAATAATATGAACCGTGCAGTTATCCAATCAAATCGTGGTTTCGATATGCTTTAGTATTCCTTGGCATACATTCATCACAGTCTCATCATATATCCCATCCCCATTCATATCGATTTTTATCTTGTTCCTAAAATTCTAATGCGACTAATTACAAGCACAATCAAGGTAACAAAACAAGGAGAAAACTCACTCAGCCATTGGATCACCGGTCTTCTAGTAATAATAATCCGGTGGTAGGGAATCGTCGAACTCGGGATAACCTAAAAAGGAAGAAATACTCTAATCAGTATTTCAACTCAAACTAATCCAACGACTTCATACGAACTTATCAAATTCGTAATTCGCGTCCTAAGCGGGAATTCCAACTTAAAACGGCCATAACTTGGTCATTTTAACTCGGAATCTCGCAAATTTTATATCGATTTCTATCTACTTCGGAAGAGCTTTCTAAATACGAAGTTTAAATCAAGTTTTGAAAATATCTAAGCCTCGGAAACGAGGGATCAGATCTGTACAGCGGTATATATTCCGAAAATGCGGTTTTCATGAATGCACTTGAGATTCCTAAGTGTAAAATGAAACTAAATGCAATGGTAATGATTTTCCCTATCATGAATGTCATGATGTGAACTTAATGAGTCTATGTTCTTATAACTTTTTAGATTTAAAGAATTTGAAACAAACTTTTCTTAGAAACCATTTTACCAATGTTTAGTAAGTGAATTTACTACACTTGACCACATCTACATTTTACAAGGATTTTCTTTAGAAAAACTCACTTTGTTTAAAGAAATTTTGACCCTTATATTAGTTATATCCTAAGGCCTTTATTTCTTTAATAAAATCACATTTATAAACTTTTAAGTGGGTCTTTTACTATGGGGTTTCCAAAAATCCGAATTTACAAAAGTCCATTTTCAAGTTGATTCCTTTAGGAAAAATATATTTTATACTTAAAACTTTAAGTATTATTATACCTATATCCTAAGGACTTCATTTATTTAAGAAAATATCATTTTTGAAGTTGGAAAAATAGTGTTTTCTAACCCTACATCCATTATTACGAATTTATCTACATGACTTTTTCAAAACTTCTATGGACTTCATTTCTTGTTTCCAACATTTTCTTTAGTAAAAACTCATTTAGACTCATGAAAAATACTACAAACATTATCTATTACCCATAGGCTTCATTTCTCTTGTAAAATCATGTTTAGAAGTTGATAAAAGTGTTTTTGACCTAGGTTTTCAAAGTGATCCGAATTTACACAAGTTCATATTTTGAAAAGTGTTTTCCTTTTTGACTTTATTAACTTATCTAACCATAGATCTACATACTAGGAAGGTGATTTACTAAAGACAAAAGCATTAAAGACTATTAATGCACATAAACACAAAATAGAAATGAAACCTTAAATGCCTACATGATCATGAGTAGTAATATGATGGATCTACTTTATCAAATGTTTAAATGAGTTTTGAAAACATAAAAACTATATTTTTATAAAAGATCTTTGTTTAAAAGCTTTTTGTTGAAGGAACATAAAGCTTTTGGTATGAAAGCTTCTTTAAAAGTTAGATCTACTTTGTAATGGTTCGGGATTTTTGTTTTGATATCTCATTGTTCCTACTAAAAGATCATGGGAACATGGAGTTGAGATATCCAAAAATCACTTAGCCATAACAAAGTTTCATGAGTGGAAGTAATGGAGCTTTACTTACTTGAAGTGGAAATGGAAGATAAGAAGAGAAAAATAGAAGTTGTGTGGATGTGTGAGGGCTCAAATGTTTCGGCCACAAAGGAAAAATGAGAGAGAGGAGAGAGCTTTTTGCACTTTAGAAAAGTTGAGAATGAAAGAATGAAGAGAGAGAGAGAAAAAGTTGTTTATATAGCATTTGAAATTAGGTTAAATGGAGTAAAATGAATTGAAAAAAAACAAATTGTAGAATGAAGCTTGGGAGGGGCCATTTCACGCCAACCATGCTTGAAGGGGAAAGAGGAAGTTTGAAAATTTTGCTTTATTTTGATTGATTTAACTTGATGTGAAATTGTTAAGAGTTGTAAGAAAGTTAAGGACAAAAGTTATGGAAGAAAGGAAGGGATTTGATTGATGGTAAGGATTAGACTTGTAGGGTGGCTAATAGGTAGGCTAGGTAGTATAGGTGGTACTTTTTTGAATAGTAGTGAATAGTTGACAAGACAATTTAATTTCCGGTAGTAATGAAATACGAATAAAAGGCTATAACTGTATTTTTCATAAGCCGGAAAATTATGAAAAATATATTTTTGAAATCCTTATTTTATTTTGATTCAAATGAGTACTCATAAGTGAAATTTTTGAAATTCTATTTCGGGCACGCTTTTCTATAATGGGTCTCGGATGACCCGGAGTTGAAATTTTCTCAAAATCTGATATTTTCTTGGTTTGAAATATAATCAAGAACTATATTCAAAATTAATTTTGCTTATAAAAGTTTCTTATTTGGAAATCGAGGAAAAGCCGGAATTGGGTTTCTAAGTCTTTTCACAAAGCTTGAGCTAAACTGATTTAGGGTTTCATTTTCTGGTTTTCGAAGTTTACTTGATTACTAGGAAACCCAGGGTATATATATAAAAATATATATATATAATAATAATAAAATTGTGTAATGAAATAAAATGAATAGTGCAAAAGACTAATCAATTACCGGTAGAAATGAAAATACGGTAAAAAGGTTATAACTGTAACTTTTATAACCCGAAAAATTATATAACTGATATATTTAGAAATCTCGTGGAATTACGAGTCTAACGGTACTAATGGTATATTTTTATATCTCGAGTCCCGGGACACGCTTTTCGAAGTCTGTATCCGAACGGGTTCGAGATAGGTAAAAATTTACCAATCTGATAATTTATACAAACTTATATTACTACGAGCTATCCTACATATTTAAACTATCTTTCGGCCTCTAGAGTTAGGGCGCTAGATTGCCGGACTTACACTATTGTATTCCGGTTAGGGTTTCCGGTGATTTTCCGGTTTAGACCTTTGCCAATTTGGAAACTGATATTTACGTTTATAACATATGTAGTTGAGAAATTTATTTCAAATTTTATTTTTATAAGTCTTTAATATCTTATTGCTTTCGGAAATCTTGAATTGAATTATTATATCCGGAGTTATATCGGTAATGGTTACCGGATATGATTTTCTTGAGTTTGAGTCAAATATTTATTTTTGGAATGATTTTGGGGAAATCTTGATTTTTATAATTTTCTTTGAAAAAGGATCTTCGTAGTGTTTTGTTTTCGAATTTATTTTTGCTTCGATTTAAGGTTTTATGAACAATTGGTTAACTTAAGGATTATCTAATTTGTTATTTTGTTTCTTGAATTCTTTCTTCTTAAGATCACGAGATTTCAATTTCTAACTCGTTCTATGATTCTTGGGAGTTTGATTTGATCGTTAGGGCTTTATTATGATTTCTGTCTCTTAGGATTATTAGTCTGGTCGTTTGGGGAATTTCCAAAGTCTATATTTTATTATTGGCAGATAAAGTTTTCTTAATCGTGCCAAAGCTTAGTTATGGAATTGGCCTTTGGTGATTTCCTGATCCTTCAAATTGTCATGTTATGGATTAACTTACTTTTGAGCAAATTATCACTGTGTTTTATTTTTATCCCGATTTTTATGAATTATAGATTAGGTAAGCAGTTTATCTTACGTAATGGTTTTTGGACTTAAGGACTTTTGTAGTCCTTATTTTATTTTTAGATTTTGTCAAGACTAAAGAATTCTTACTTTCGTTTATATTTTAGGACTCGTTTAAAGTTCGGTTTTAATTTGGAGTGATTTTTAGGGTTTATTTTCGAAGTTCATCTTGGAATTATTTACTGGAATTTTCCGGGGCTTACAACCACACCTCATGTGGAGTCTTTTTCTCAATAGCAATCGAAGGAGATTGATTTATAATAAAGCATACTATAGAAACTGCTTCAGCCCAAAAAGATTTTGGTAATTTAGCATTTGAAAGAATACAACGAATTCTCTCCATAATGGTTCTATTCATCCGTTCTGCTACACCATTCTATTGTGGAGTACTGAGAACTGTCAAATGCCTCACAATTCCTTCTGACTTGCATAAATCATTAGATTCACTTGAATAAAACTCCAAACCATTATCAGTGCAAAGTCGCTTTACCTGCTTCCCAGTTTGTTTTTCAATCATGATCTTCCACTCCTTAAACGTGCATAAAACATCACTTTTCTGCTTCAAGAAGAACACCCAAAGTTTTCTAGAGTAGTTATCAATGATTGTTAACATTTAATTTGCACCTTCTCTAGAGGGCACCTTAGTCGGTCTGCAAAGATCTGAGTGTGTAAAGACCCGACCTTCTAAATCCCGAGACTTAGAGTACCGAGTCCCCAACCACATATAACGTTTTCACATTATATGTAAGGTTGTCCTAAAACTAACAGTTTATGAAAATTGTTTGATCAAAACCACTATAACTTTATAAAGAACCTTTAACAAAATAAGATTGCTAACAAAAGCAATCTATAATTACATTTACATCATATAAACACTGTTTAGTGTCAATACGAGACACTACAAAATTTACATGTTTTCTTAAAACAAAAGAATCCTAGAGGATCTTAAGGTCTTTACAAAAATAGGCTTAACTATCAAGCCTTCTATACATAACTTTTCCCTTAGCAAAATTCTTCCAAAAGTCCAGGGTGTTCGAGTCCTATTGGTCCCACTCATCCAGGAATCTCTCGAAATTGGACCCATAGCCCAAATCATCATAAAATTCGTTTCCAATACCTGCAAAGCAGCAAAAGTGAGCCAAAGGCCCAGTACACAATAACAAATGCAAAAACAATTCATCAAATCAATGTAATGCATCATTAGACAAGTGATTATCTTTATTACATTTTCTTTCACAAATCAACAGGAGGGTATTCAAACCCCGGATCACGCTTTGGGAATTTAGGGATCCTGAGTAACAGCAGCTGCTCAGGGAGTTGATATAAGCAGTCCGAATATTTATATCTCCTATATCTATTTCATGAAGATAATAGCTTCATTTAGGGTTCAAAAGCCGTTGCCCGACTCTACTTAAACTCAGTCCATAACATGAACCTAGTTCACAAGTTCCCATAAACCTTGAACTAAATCATGGTATTTCTCCCTAAGTTTAAGCAAACGTTACTCAGATACTATTCCCTCCATCGGCTACCCACTTAACCAAAAAGAATTGCTATTGAATCATAGCGTACCATTGTATCATGGTAAAGTCATTGCATCATGACTTGGTTAAGCGCCTAACTAACATGTCATTGCATCATGACAGGTTTGCTGCTCCTCGGACCAGATTAAACAGCGTAATAGACATCCAATTCATTCAAATATTAAGCCAAGTCAAATTAAGTTGAATTAGGAATGCCTATTCTTAGCAAACACCAAACAAGTTATTGCGTACCTGAACCCGTTAGTATATTACTATGATCTCTCGGTGAAGAACTAACCGAAGAATCCTTACTGAAATAGGAACATCAAAATAATCAATAAATAAATATAGATTCCTCATTCACAAATATATACACATATTATATCTATATATCACAATTATTCAAAGAAATTCAAATAATTTAATACAAAGTCATAATGAAGCATTTAAACATCCTATTATATCTTAGATCACTTAACAAATACTTAATTGATCAAATATCAAACTTCGGAAAATTTTGGAAAAAGTTTTTAAAATTCAAAAGCACAGGGGACACGCCGGCACTCAAAGCCAAAAGCTTTGAGCCGGTGTTCAACACTATGAAAATCAACACTGCTAATGCTGGCAGCGTTCAAGGGTACGCCGGCTGCCATCATTCTACGCCGACGGCTTTGAGCCGGTGTAGAATGCAAAATCCAAAATTTTTCAAAACGTCCAGAGAGGTGCAAACCGGCCGCGTACCTAGATACGCTGGCAGCCTCAACACATACGCGGCTGCTTTGATTCCCAGTAGCCGGATACAATATGAAAGAATGAACGCCGGCTGACTTTTCCAGCGAAAGCCGGCGCGTTCAAACGGCTTTAAGAAATTTGATTCTGTGGTCTTCCAATACCGCCTATAGGCCGGCGGCGTAGAAACCCCAAATGCCATCGTACGTTTTAAAAACAGGCCTATACAACAGAACACAAATCCCCTGTTTTTTCACTTCGAAAATTCTATCCTATAACACTTTCAAACTTTCCTCAACTACATTTTCAACTTCATATACTCACTCTTATCTACACTACTCAAACTTAGCAACTCAACACATGAAATCAACACATTTAAACACTTCCAATTCCACTTCCATCCATTCTCAACTTTCCTACACAAACCATCTTCATATCCTCCCAACACTTCATATCACTTCTATAATGCATGAACAAACTCACACACTCACAAAACACATTCCTAACTAATCTCAAAGCATGAACAAACAATTTAGATAACATCTAAACTCATTCTATACAAGAGTTCATATAACCATTACAAGAAAGGAAAACAAAACAACAATCATAGTTAAATCAACTCACATGTATACGCCTTGCCTTGGAGGGAACTTTGATTTTCAAAGGTTGCTATTGTTCTTGACTTGAACTTGGAAATGAAATGAAAGAGGAAGAGAAAAGAAAGAAAGAAAAGGAAAATTCGTATAAAGGAGAGGCTTCCCCAAAAAGTAGTCCAATTAAGCATAATTAAGCCTTAAACATATCCCAAATTTACCCTTTAAGGCATATGCAACTCTAATTTGCATTTGGGGTGAATTTGCGTCTCATTTGAGGCTTATTTAAGCCTAATCACTAGTTTAACTAATAAGAACTTCTATCTACTAACCTTATGGAAAACCAAAATTGATTTTATAAATTTAAACTTAAATTACACCTTAATGTATAAAAGACACAATTAATAACTATACTACACACACTTTAATACATATAAAACAAAATATTAATTTCACTACATATGCAAAATAATACATTTAGACTATTACCAACACAACTATCCTAAACATCATGCTCATTCAATTCAATACCTAATATAAAGAAACAACGCATGTAAATTAAATAGAATTTAAATTTAGGTCATTTCAGAGTGTATATAATCGGGTGTGCTTTTCGTATTATGAGTACCTGTGGTGAATCTAACTCTCTTCTATTTCCCAAAAACACAGTATTCACAAAATTTCAATTTGCTGATGCCTTGCCCAAGTAATCCTCTTCGACACAGTTATGCCATACCGGCTTCACTCATATACTCCGGACGCATATGCCATAGTCTAGTAGCATCGTCATTTGACAAATATGAAGAGGCGATGGTTGCATCACTTGTAACAACTGAATCGTGAAAAACATAAAGATTAGCATTCTTTTTCTGTCCTTTCATCACCACCAAAGATTCCTTACTACTCTTCAAAACTTCACTTTCACAGGTATACCTGTACCCTTTAGAATCAACCGTACTAAAAGAGATCATATATTTTTTTTAAAATCAGGTACATGTCTCACATCACCAAGTATCCTAATAACACCATCAAACATATTAACCTTTATAGTTCCAATACCTGCATCCTTGCAAGAGGCATTATTGCCCATAAAACAGCACCTTTTGAAATGGTTTCATATGTTGAAAACTAGTCCCGATTGAGACACATATGAAACGTACAACCAAAATGAAAATCCATTCCTCACTTGCTCTAAGATTGTTATCAAAAGTAATGAGGATGTCACCATCAATACGGACATCTGCTACATCAGCTTCACCATATTTCTTGATTTATTTTCCTTCTGATTCTTAGTAGCTTTCTTGTTCTTGTTCTGTAATTTATAACACTTAGACTTAATGTGCCCATTTTTCTTGCAATACCTGTAGGTCTTATTCCTATTTGCAGATTTTGATATGCTCCTATTATTACCACCAGAATTTCGATCTTGGGCCCTTCCAGGAACATTAAGACCCTCTGCTTGAGACTCAAATTCAACTACAAGTTGTTTCATCCTTTCATGAGAACTTAAAGCATCATAAACCTCATCAATGGTGAGGGTTTCACGATTATACAAGATTGTGTCTCTAAAGGTCGAATAGGAGGGAGGCAAAGAATACAACAAAATCAACCCTAAATCTTCCTACTGTACTTGACTTCTAAGGTTTGTAAATTAGAAATAATTTCCTTAAAGGTAGTTGAGTGATCTTCTAGAGACGCACCTTCTGTCAAACGATGAGAGTATAGTCGTTGCTTTAGATGTAATTTACTGGTCAGACTCTTAGTCATACACAATTATTCCAACTTTAACCATAATGTAACAGTAGTCTTTTCCTTCAACACATCCTGTAAAATTTGATTTAATAGATGGAGGTGAATCTGAGATAGGGATTTATGATCCTCATGTTTATCAAACCCTAACAGTGTATCATCTAAATCCATCTGTGTGAGCATCGCACGCATCTGAACCTGCCATAACATAAATCTTGTGTTGCGATCCAACAGCGGAATATTGTATTTCACGATTGCTATTATAGAGAACCTTACTCTGATACTAGTTTGTTAGGATTGGATCTAACAAATAACACAGATAATGACAAAACAAAATAGTAAGAAAATAAAGAACACACACAGATTTACGTAGAAAACCAAAATCAGGAAAAACCATGGGTAGAAGAGAGAGAATTCACTATATGTTAAAGAAAGAGTAAAATAATTCTTGAGAGAACCACAAATAGCTGCTCTCTAAATCTCAAACAACCATAAACCTATATTTATATAAAAATGATACAGAATATTAATGGTAAAAATAAATTACCATTAATATCATTAATACATGATTTGACCCAATAACTAATATTATGTATTAATATCATTTAAAGGCCTAAATTATAACGTTAGATATATAATGAATGAATAATAAATGATAGTCAAATATTCATTCATTAACATTTAATTACAATAATCGGTTGCAAATATTGGGTTACAAACTCGAACAAAGATATTAATACCTGTTAAAGAAATAATCTTTAGAGAAATTGATATATATATATATATATATATATATATATTGGACACATGAGGCCCAATATCGTTATGCGGTAAAACCACAGAAACATGGTCGGGTACTTCACGATGATTTCATCGAAATAAAAAGAATAATGGAATAGAGATAAATTCATTTTATAAAATTGTGGAGTGTGTAAAGATTCTTTAATGACAAACAAAAATAAGTGAATAAATAAATAAATACTCCAATATCTTTGGCACTTGGACGGTGGACGTGAGATGATGGAAACGATGGACATCATTGACTCGTCGAGCATTGGATGCTGTCTGACAGTAAACTTCTGGAGAGGTATTAAATGGAATTGATGGTGATCTACGTATTTATTTATTTATTTTATAATAAGTAGACTAATACTTATATTTAACCAAAATATTGATAAAAATATAATATAAATATGATAAGGGAATAGATTTTTGACGTCCGTGAAGAAATGAACGTGGAAAATTTATTCACCGATTAATCTATGCATGTGGGCCTGACTGGTATTTGCGTGTGTATATGAGCTTGGTTTAATTTGATTAACCACATTTTATTCTTAGATTAAAGATAATTATGTTGTAAATATATATATATATATTTAAGTAAACAAGTATGTAATATCTTAATTGATATGTTTGGTTTTGTATACACACGGATGATGCATACGCATGATATTCAAAATTTGTAAAAATCTCATTGCAGAACAATAAAACCATGTAATTACATATTGATGTGTGACGTAACATTAAAGTATATTTACAAAGGAAGGTCTATATGAAAAGCTATAAATAGATATATAAAAGATAGAATAATATTGTTTTTTTTTTTTTTGTTAATGGTGTTGATAAGGTTAACCTACATTAGGCACCTGCTAGATCCGTATATAAAGATATATGTTTAGACTAAAAAAGAAAAAAAATATGTCTATTTAACCTCTATTTAATTCTATTCAAACATTATTTAATTTCATGATTTCAAGGATACAAAAAATATTTTATGCCAATATTTTACATCCTTAATTAATCTAGAAATTAAAAAATTAATTACAAATCATAATTACAATTGTATTTTCCATCCGCAACTTCTCTATGTTTGGTAACTGTCATGCATAAATATGGTATCAGAGCTTTAATACGTGCTTAGGTCAATAAAGAAAAAGATTATATCTATTCAACTCCTATTTAATTTTATTTAAATTTTATTTAATTTCATGATTTCAGGGATACTAAAAATGTTTTACATCCAGATGCTAAAAAAAATATTTATCTTTCAATTCTCATTTAATTTTATTCAAATATTATTTAGTTTCATGATTTTAAAATACAAAATATATTTTATGTTTATATATTTAAAATATTATATTAAAAATATTTATACTAAAAAACACCTGTTTTTAAGTATAGATATATAAGAAATCGCACAAAAGAAATTATCAAATGCGTGGGAAGCCATTAATATTGAACAACATCCTTATCAAAATCCAAAAGCAAGAAACGACTTTTCTACTTATGTAGGCTTTTATAATGTTAAAATCTTATATTTTATCTTTCAATTGGATTCCTGCTACTGGTCAGACAAGGGACAGCTACACGTGGCCCTAGTTCAGGACGACGCGTTGAATATCTCCATCTCAATAATCAGTTCTTCTTCTCCTTGCTTACTGATCTTAAAATAAAACCCCAATCCTTAAAACCTAAATTTTCAATTTTAGTAAAGATCGAATCTGGACTATTTGTTCTTCATCACAAGGGCTATTCGTTTTGCAAACGGGTGGGTGTTGATTCTTCAACACGATCATTCTTAGGGTGTTGATCGCCACATTATCCGGAAGATAGTTCACCTTGAATCCACAAAATTTCAACACTTTATTGATGGATTTCAGTTTTGATTGTTTACTCGCTTCGTTCCAGTTCTAGTAGCTTCGTGTTAGGAATTGTAGGTCACGCACATGATCTTTATAATCGAATCGTTACACCTACAGGAATGAATTAAAGCTGTTGGTGTTTTGCTGCATTATGTGATTAATCCTTAGGGTTTTGCCCACTAGAACTTGATAGGTGGCGTTTTAGTGTTATGAGATGATTTTGCAGCTATGGTCAGTGTTTTTCTTTTTGTGTATGTAGATATGTATTAATTAGATTTTAGTATTTTTTTTTTCTTTTTGACTTGGCCTATAAAGTTTTGAGTTTGAGGTCTTAATAGTGTATTTAGGTGGTTTTTGGTTGTTGACGGAACTGGAAGCGGTTGATAGGATAGACCTTGGAACGAGGACTAGATTTAATGAAGGAACTTGGACAAGTTGAGCTAAGAATTACACATTTAACTTTAAACGTGCTTATTTTGATTGGTATTATTGATAGTAAGGTGGTAATGGTGACGACAGTTAAGCACAAATTTTGTCTTTTGAGGCTGTTGGTTTCATATGTTGTTGTGCTCCTATCCATCTGAGTTGTCTTTTTCGTTGGTATGTTTCAGTTCTTTTGTCATTTAAGATTGCTCGTGTAAATTGTGTTTATATGGATCCATCAGAGCATTGAGCTCTTTTGGTCCATTATTGCAGCTAATTCTTTCTTAAGATGGTTCTTTGTACTTACCAACAAAAAAGGATGGTTCTCTGCATCCTGAGTGAAAGGAAATACATGCTGTTTTTAGGATATAGATGGGATTACTGTTTTTCTTTTAAAAAGAAACTGTTCTTTTGGGATGCATTTTTTTGTTGGAAACAGTGCATCTTGTAGCTTTGTTATACGTAGAAAAGATTTTACTCCTCCTATACAATTGGATTCGATTAAAGCAATGTTGTTCAATAATTTATCATTCTGCCTGTTCCCTATGTCCATCCCCACTTAGTGGGGATAAGGCTTGAGTTGTGTCCTTTATTTGTGGTATTATTGCTGCCTGTAGGCAGTTTGAGTTTTCCAGCTGCGTAGTAATAGCCTATTTTCATTTATCCAAAAAACAAACAATCGCCTATGTCTGTTTGTTGCCACAAGGTTTGAGATACCATAGGAGGAAAATAATATCAAGTTTGTACTGAAATTTTTTTCTAAATTTAAGTCAAATGTATCAATAACATCAGCATTTCTTTTTTTGGTTGGATTAGGTTATTCAACATCTGCTTGCTGGGATTAGAGATTCATATTTATTTATGAGTTCTCACAGGACCAGAAGTCCACCTAGGGGACATCGCCGTCGAAGGGCTGGACTGAACTTGGACCTCAACAATGACCCCCCTATCGAAAATGATGGACAGGAGGATGGCTCGACCCAGGATACACTGCAAGGACAATCCAGGCATGAGAGGCAAATTCAAATTCCATCCCCAATTAATGTTGATGATGTTGATGATGATGTCATGATTTCGTCACCTAGGGCTTTTGCGGAGGTACACTTCTAGGATATATTTTTTATCCTGCTGTTGTTTGCTGCTTTATTTTAGCCCCACAAGTTCCTTTACCCTCTTCTCTTGCTAGGCCAAAACGAAGTCCAGAAGGACTCGCAGTAGAGCTGCTGTTGCTGATATTGGCTCAGGTAGAATGTAGATTACTTTTTTGGTATCCCCTTTTTCTTCACCAACTATTTATCTATCTCTTTTATATCTAGGCTGATGTTGTGGTATGATTTTAAATTGGAACGTTTAATCCACTAATTTGAAGGGAGGGGAATGTTTTTTAATTATTTATTATCATTATGATGTAGCTTTTCTTTGGTTAATGTTCATGTAAATTTCCTGTTTCCCTGCTTCATTATGATGGAAGCAGGGATAGGGACTGGGGATTAGCTGCTTTGGATTTTCATTTTAGATTGGATCTGAGATGTACAATGTAGTATATTCGCTTTTCAGTACCATTTGTCATTTCACTTTATTTTAGCTATGTGGTATTGCTTTTACGTTCGAAACATAATCTATCATTGTATGCTTGATAATCTGTCTCATGAATCTTTTGGTCACCTGATCTTTGGAAAATTATTGCGCAGATCTTCCTAACAGTATGTCTAATCTTTGAGTTTTATGGTTACATCTTACATTGTTCAGTTTTGGCTTGTCCTTTTTTATATTTCATGCATGTGTATTACGTTGATATATCCTTGTTTTTCTTTCTCTTTATCATTGCAGAACGAATGCCGATTTTTGTCCATAGTAATCACAGTAAGCGCAGGAGGGTGTCACAAGTTTTGAATTCTGAATTATATATTAATTTGGAAAGTAGCAGCAACTCAACGGTAACAGTACTAGTCCCTCATCCAATTTTTTGATACTGCATCATTACTTTGTGCTATACGGTTGAGCAATAGATTTAAACTATGTTGGTGCAGGGGTTGGATGATTGATAGGACAGAATGAAAACACACGAGGCCCATGATTTTCATTTTTCTTCCATTTACTTATTATTTATCGTCTTCTGGTTGCAAAGCGAGTTCAACTTTTCATTTCCATGTTTTGTGAACAAAACCTGGGTAACCTGTTCAAGATAATGTGGATTTTAGAAATCAATGGAGGACAGGGAAACTGCTTAGAATGACTCAATCATGTTTACTCTGGGTGATTCGTTATCCTGAACCATTGCAGAGTTCCCAATGCTTGTGATCTTGAAGATCATATTATGAAAGGGATGAATTGTTAAGTGTTCATGTTCGAGCTATCTTAATTTTCAACCATGCTTTTTAACATCTGCTTTTGCTTAATTACTGATAATCTGAGTCAGACAAGTTCGTCCGACATTACAGCAACATGAACTTCTAAAAATATCGAACTCAAATTGTTGTCAAAACAGCCTTGGCAATGTGTTTAGTAATAGAGCCCATGTGCTTTCAGTCAAGGTCTAGGGTTGAGAGTTGAGACCTTATTTTCTTATGCTAGAATAGCTGTTGCATAGATATGGAAGCCCGATGTTAGGCTACTTTGCACTGACTGTGGCATATTTGCATTGAAATTGTGGGATGGCATAATAGCATTGTGAGCCCTGTTAAGTCTGGTTGTTCAGGATTGTGGTCCCTATTTTCGCGATAAAACTTTTGAATGAAATTCTAAATAGAAATCTAAGGAGAGAAAAGCAGTGGGCCTGTACATATAAAAGTCATTGAGAGGAGTACACAAGCAATCTTGACATGAGATACATACACAGAGGCATGCATGCAGCTGTCACTTTCCTTCTATTCTAACTTTTCATCTCATTTATTGCTAATATTGTCTTATGCTCTATAAAAATTTCATCTTTGTAATTCAAACAGCTCTATGATGTAGATTTTCTTCTTTCTATAAAATTTACCATTGCACTCACAAGCAATACTATGATGTAACTTGAAACTTTGTTGGTTTGTGTTCTTTTTATATCTTGATTCACTTATGAATGAGAGCACCTACAGATGCCCATGGCCTATAGCTTTTACCTCATTCCAAATATTTAACTTATTGACTATGTTGCTGTTTCTGTCGACATTAAGATCTCAACGTATGAATGTGTGACGTTAAGATTTTAATATATGTATATTCAGTATGCTTATCTGGCCATGAAATTTTGTTGTTATAGATGCATTGTTGATGTTGCATCACCTGTGAAATTTGACTTGTAGAGAGAGGCTGCTTCAAAATCATCACCTGTAAGGGAGCCCACTTTCAGTTGTCCAATCTGCATGGGCCCCTTAGAAGAGGAGATGTCCACAAAATGTGGTCACATTTTCTGCAAAGCTTGCATCAAAGCTGCAATAAATGCTCAGGGAAAATGCCCTACTTGTAGGAAAGTGCTGACTGTAAAGGATCTCATCAGAGTATATCTGCCACCAGCCAAGTGAAGCTGTAAAGGTGAGTCTTGTCCTCCAGGTCTGTTCTTAAATCTTATTTTGGTTTGACCCATTCTAATTCGCAACCAATTTGTGGGATAGGCTGCGGTTCTTTCAGACTGTCGAAACACATGAAAATGTTTTTTAATGGTTTGGTAGGAGTACCTCTTCATGCAATCTATTGTGTGGAAATGCATGTCTACATATATATATATATATATATATTAATGGGAAATATGAGTGAGGATATACTTGTAAAAATCAGCTTAATTTATTGCTCTAAAAGTCATGAGTTCTAATCAAGTGAGGAAAAAATATCTCCAAAGAAAGTTAGTGTCAATACTTATGTCAGATGATTGAAGCATCTATCTGATTAAAATATAATGTGTCTCGTAACTTATATAGAAGAAGAGCTTTTTAAGTATCTGCCTCTTATGATTGCTGTGTTTTCTTGGATGGCTTGTGTGGAATGGTGGCTTCTAAGTAGTTGGGGGATTGTTTATTGCTTTGCTCACCAACAGAGGAGCTGTCTCTTTTTCCTTATTTGTGGTCTTGATGTTGTGGATTTTTTCTTATTGGGCTATTGTGTTAAGAGAGAGATACAAAAATGAAGTCCACAAATGGGGTTTTTTCCATTTATCCCAGTGAACTTTTCAGTTGAAATTTGCCAACGTGGCTTTTTAAATGGTCAAGTGGCATGTGTTAATTTCATATTCTTCTGATGTTTTATATAAATATTCACAATCAACATGAGCTATTTTGTTATTAAAATATATTTTACTAAATTTAATTATGATTTTAACGCATAATAAGATATAACACAAAAGTTTAACAAATAATGAGAAGAACACACTTAGAAAATGTTCAATACTGTTTATGTTCTCAGGCACAATCCCAGAATTCTTCAGAGATAAATGTGAAGATATTTGCATTTCTTAGTTTTGCTAATTTTTAGTAAAAAGCTTCTCCATCAAGGTATTAAGGATGTCGTTGAGTGAGTGTGCAAAAAACTGCTACAAAGTCATGGATAAAATGTTTTATCAATGCCCATCACCGTTTGATAACATGATGATCTTAATTTCTGATTAAATCTCAGGATGACGATATATTGAACTTCATTTATCAAAAAATAAAATAAAATAAAATAAACTCTCAAGAGCAGGAGAAAATGTAGGGTATTTGAGTGGGGGAGTCTCTTTCTTTTTCTCATTTTAAGAGTGCATGAGAGTTCAAATCTTAACTGGTAGGTGAATATATGGGTTTGTAACGTGTGCTTTCAATGGATATATATCAATAATAGGTGCAAGAGATGACATATATGATCCAGCGGAGTTCATTGGGCAATCCCATATTTCATGCATTTTATTTCATGGAAACTATATAAATTTACGCCTGTCACTGTTATTATTAAAATGGCATGCTTAAATTTTAATGGAAAAATTAATGAATTGATGGAAAGACTTAAAAAAAAAAATGAAAAATGTTAGCATGAGCATTTCTGTAATTTTTTTTTATCTGGATAAATTGCAGTGTTGCCTTCTAAATGATAAGAAAATTACAATTAAATCTCAAATTCGTGGAAGAATAGGATACCAAAACTCCCCGCAATATGGTACTGCATCTTCTATATAAATATACTGTTTTAACTATTTTTTTGAAGTATAATATCTTATTTGACTTTTATTGACTCTTGGGTACATTAACTAGATCGATTTCATTGACAAATTGAACTATTATTCCATGTTGATTTGAATTTTGACATGCTGCCTTGTTTGGAAGTTTTTTAATCTGGCTTTGATGGTGCGACAGGGCAGGCTGGTGCTGTGAGTTTGGTCTATGAAATGAGAACCTGGGGATCTATGCAAAAGTTGCTGCATGGAATATAAAGGTTTGGAACATGGGGAAGAGCGGCGGGGAAATTATAGCTGACTATTAGCTGTGCTTGTTGTAAAATGCCTGATTAACCTTTTATTATAAAGCAAAAAGGATTGATTTGGGCTTAAATATCTAATCTTACACAAGTTAATGGTAGATGCATTCAAAATTAGGTCAAGTCTCGTGTCTTTACTTTCCTTTTAAGTGAAAGATCGCATGTATGATCTGAAATGTACAATTTGTGACATAATTCAAGTTTTTTCTCGTTTCATCAGGTGCTTTTAAATAATTTTTATGCTTTCTTTCTGTATTTTCAATTTATTGTCTCAGGAAAATGAATGAAAACATGGTTGTCTTTGTATAATAAGTCTATCTTCTTTAATTACTGAATCAGTCACCTGGAGTTTGAGGAGGAGGTCAGGAAGAGACATGTGGAGAGTACTCCTACGTTGAAAGTGGGAAGTGGTGACTAAGCTTAATGAAGTTAAAAAAGTTAGGTGCTGCTTTTACTCAAATATTTAACTGCGGGTACTTGATGAAAAAGAATCGGGATAATAACAAAATTAATACTTTGAACTTTTACAAAAATGTTCAATTAGATATTTGAAGTTTAGTTATGAATAAAAAGAATAGGAATAATAACAAAAATGGTATTTAAATTTTTGTAAAATGTCAATTAGATATTTGAAGTTTAGTTATGAATAATTTGGTATCTAAAGTAAGTTTTCACGTTATTTTTCCTATCTGATTGAATTTGTTTTAGGTAGAAAAAAATATAATTGAAAATTTGCTTCGGATACTAAATTATTTAAAATTAAACTTATAAGTAAAAAAAAATGTTTAGGTATTAACTTATTAAAAATTAAAATACCTGATTTACCGTAACTCAAAAGACAATTCCATGGTTCTCAAGGATCCGACTCTTTGATTCCAAATGATGCTATTTATAGGGGTGGATAAAAGAATATATGATTGTGGAGGTTGGATCTTAATTAAGTTGATCTTAAAATTATTTATTTATATTCACTTGTTATTATAATTATATTATATTTTATATATTTATGAAATTTTCATAATTATTTTAATGTGACTTTTTTTATAACGTCACGAAAAAAATCATTCAAACAATAATTAAAATAAATCATAAAAGATATCTATATGTAATATCTATTTAATAATTTGTGTTAATTTCTTAACATTGCATGTAGAAAAAAATAATATTACTAAATCAAATTATAAAATTAATGTACAATATGATTGCTTTTAGCATAAAGGGATGATAAAAAAAATGTAGATAGGATAGCTTTTTATTAATTTATATACATTTTAATAATATTAATTAAAGAAAAAAAAGTTGCTAAATCAAATTATATAAATACTATGTAATAAGATTCAATTTTAATATGGATAATAATAATTATTGTTTTATTATAAAAAAATTTAATGTTATTACTTATTGTGAAAGAAAAGTTAAAAAAAGTTAGTGTAAGAGAAAAAAAGAGAGAGTACCTAGTATAATAAATGCATATTGAAAAAAAAAAAAAGTATGTCTATAGGATTTGAACTCATAATCTCTTGGAAGTAAAAAAAGCTCTTCATCATTATACCATACTTAATTTTATGCCATTCATATTTTTTTATAATATATGAAACATATAATTTTTTTGATTTTTTAAAAAAATATTTAAAAAATATTTTTTTTCCCCAGGTCTGGACTCTGGAGGGTCGGGCCCCTATTGGCCCCTCCCTGGGTCCGCCCCTGGCTGTTTGTAACGATGAAAAATTATTTTATAAGGAGTATTATCTCTCGACAGCTGCAGCGGAGTCCTTTTTATCGGACTTGCCCTACTCTAGAATGTAAATTTGAATATATAACTTCTTGCTTTTTTCTTTATATTTTTATTTTTAAAGCTCACATGGGCTTAAACTTTGATGTTCCAATCTGCTCTTACCTATTTGTTTCGGTCATGGAATTTTTCTTTTTCATGCATCATGAAGAAAGTTAGGAAAAAAAGGAGGGTTTTCCCAACCATTGAAAATGTATGAAGTGATTCAGAAGAAAATGTTAAATTCGAACTTAAAACTTCCTCAAAAATTCAATTTTATACTTAAATTTTAAAGTGGTTAATTTAATATTCAATCAAACTTTTGATAATTATTTTTACTATTTTACTAACATTATTTTTTCTGTTTTTTGATGTCAAAGAACTAGCTTATCAATACTAGATGGTGTTAGGAGAAGTTATGAAGACTTAATGATAATTTATCATTACAATGTTAGGAAACAAAGCAATCGATATTAAGGAGGTAGTAAAGATAGTGATAAAAATTTTGATTGTGTATTAAATTGATCACTTCAAAGTTTAGGTATCAAATTAAATTTTCATACAAAGCATATGTATCCAATTTGACATTTACCCATGATTAAATTACGGAATAATGGCACGTCTAGTGTTTATGCTTTCGTTTTTAGCAATTTAGTATCACATCTTTAGATTTTGGCAAATGAGTGCTTATACTTTCAAAATATATACGATTTCGTGTAGGTGTTAAGTAATAATTCGATGTGTTTATTTTGATGATTGGATAATGATAAACTAAGTGCATGTACTATCAATTTTTGGTAGTCAAGTACCACACTTTTAACTTTTAGCATATTACAGCGAAAAAGTGAAAATATAGGTATTTTATCTACTATTATCCTATCATTAAAATATACATTCGCTAAATTATTATTCAACGAAGATATTGAATCACATATACTTTAAACGTATAAGTATGAGTTTGTAAAAATCTAAAGTTGTGGCACTAAATTATCATAAGTTGAAATACAGATATTTAGATCCATTATAATCCCTTAAACTACTTATGTTTTTCTTATTATGTTATGCTTTTTTGAAAAGGTAATGCCAGATCTACTGCTGTGATTAAAGTAGTCCCTAATGGATTTTACATGTTGTCTAGTCTTAGAGCTAGTCAAGAGGACCTATATTTACCCAAGTGATTTTTTTATAAGAGCAATCAAAATCTGTGTTTTAAACTTGGTGAATGTTTTGTAGAGTGTTTAGGGTATATGACAAATTTATTAGATGTGTTAACCATTCCACATCTAAAAGCTCTTTTCTATTCTGGTTAGTTCCAATTTGTCAAATATCCTTTTTTCTGTTCAAGCCTATTATTGTTTTATGCTCATCTTACCCAAAAGCATTCTAAAGGCTAACTATGAAGAAGAAATGTTTTCTATGGAACGAAGATGATGAGTTAAGATGAAGGAGATACCATTTGTAAATTGAATCTATAGAGCAGGCTGACTTGGTTACTTAGAACAAAATAGCTCAATCTTATTTAGTGTTTTGTTTGGATGTGAGTGGTGCATTATGACTAAAATGGGTTAAATATGGACTCATTAGAGATAGAGATTATAGGATGATGGAGATTACGTAAATAAAAATTGTAGTTCTAAGTTATCATGTCGCCTATTTACATTGCGATTTCTAAGCTCCCCCTACATTTAATATAATTAAAAAGTTATGAAAGAAATAATTTTCCGTTTATGGTCCTTACTAATAATAGATCAATAGTCATGATATATGTACAAGAGAGATAAATGTCATTTATTATTAAAATCGTGTATCTTGAATAATAAACGTTATATAGTAATAATACACAAAAACTTAAAATCATGTTTATAAAATACAATTAATGTGAAAATTCTTCATATCCTAGCTTCTAGATCTGATTTTAGAATGAATTTTTGTAATTTTTTTTTTGTTTCAACTTTATCTTGATACTTATTTTTTGTGTATGGGATGGACGTGTGTTTCATCCAATTGCGAAACATGCACATTTATCATTCATTCATTCATTCTAGCCGTCTTGTCCCATCACATCATATTTTTGACAAATGCCTACTCCACACAACCTTCTATTGGAAATGAAATATAAGTATACCACGTGGGAAAAACACGATTTTGCCAGCATGAGTAAATTAACTCATCGGGACGTATATTGCAATTATAAAGCATGATATCTGTGGAAAAACATAATATCTCATTTTTGATATATGATATTCGTATGATATTGAAATATGATATCGCTATTTATTTATGTGATTTATATATTAAATCTTAATATCATGTTTTGTAGATGTGATGCTAATAGTTAATAATCTCGTCCAACTTGTATGTTAGTATTTTTTTTAACAGTATAATGGTGTTAGACTCAATAAAATTAAATAAGTACACGTGCAGTCATTAGACAAGACCTTTTTTCTTTTTCTTTTTTTTTTTTCAATCACGAAATCCATGATTTCAACGTAAGACTATTTGTTGGAAGTAAAATATCTATTTCTCAATCGTAGGTGAGCTCAAGTTACTGCGCTTTTATGCTCTAAATTGTTTGGTTTGATCCTTAGAACACAAAGTTGACATGTTATCTTAGGAGAATCAATATTTATTGAATAATTACTCCTTCACATTGAGGCAAGCCGTGACTCAACGAGCCAAATGGAATCAAATTATGATTTTCTTTCCTCTGTTTCTGTCAATTGTAAAAAAACATGAATTACTTTAATCAAATTATGACCATAGATAAGTGCTCCTGAAGGAAAAAAGGAAAAATGCAATGGCTTGAGAATTATAAGTCTGCAGAAGATTTTAATAATTTGACTCTATTAAGGAAAATTGATTCTGAATGAGAACTCCTGCATGGTTCTTATGAAATCAATAAAAATAAATAAATAAAGGGAAAAAGAAAGGAAAGGAAAGAAAAAAAAAAAACTCTAAATAGCTTATGGTCTATCAAAAGATACATATTTTTCCTAAGGAAGAAGGGGGAGGGGGCGTAGATTGCTTTAGTCATTTGTGCCTAATTAGGTTATTCCCATGACAAATGTGGGAATAAAACTTAGATTGTTTTTGTTCATTAACCCTTTAAATTAACTAGGTTATGCATCCATAAATAAGGGCTTTGAAAAAAGTGCATAGATTAACCAGGTTATGTGTAGATAAATGCTAGGTTTGAAAAAATTTCAATGGATTTAGGAGTTGTATGGATGAATAGGAGTTTTGAAAAAGTATGATGGATCTAGCAGTTTAGGAGTCCTCAAAGGATTTTCATTAGCACTAAACCCTATTAAAATGTATTCGATATTGGGGTTTTGAAAACATTAATTGCCTTGATCACTAACACTATAGATTAATTAGGTCGTGCAACCATAAACAAAAGCTTTGAAAACAAAATGCATTAACTAGGTTTTGTGTAGATAAATAGGAGCTTTGGCAAAAAAAAAAAAAAAAAAAAAAGTATAATGGATTTAGGAGTTCGGGAGTCCACAAAGGATTTTCACTAATACTAGGGCCCACTATAGAAGATCAATGGACCAGTCTAGGAGTCTTGTTTAACATACCTAACTTAGAATTTTGTAGATTAGCTAGAATAAAACCTAAGTATTTAAAGGTAGCTAAACTTTTAGATTTTTGAATTGATATCTTTCCCATAATCAAGTAGATGTATCACGAAGTTTGAATCCTAAAAATATGTGTGTTTACTTAGTATCTTTTGGAATTTATCTTTTTGCTAAACCTTTATAGTTTAGTGGTGTGAACACCAATCTCTTATCGGGATACATTTGGGTATGATTCCTACATTTACAAAGTTGTAATAGATTGTAATTGAAAAAAAAATGTTTTTTCTTTTGATGTTATGATATTATTAATTAAGTATAAGTCATTAGATCCTAAAATTATAAAATTAATATTGTTTTAAGGTATAACATATTTTGATGAAGATTATATAATGATAAAAATAAAATCAGCTTAAACCGTGATACAGATTTGTGTTGAGAATATAGGATAAAGATAACACTTTTAAGCTTTTTATGTATTTGGATATCAAATTAAATATGGGCATAATTTGTCGATAAATTAGGTTGAATTGGAAGGGATTATTATTGTTCTTATATAATCTTTTTATGCTTATTATTTAACTCTTATGTTGGCAAAATAGGTAATAATTGGATATAAGTCTCACAAATTTTAGCAATATACACCACTAAGTGGAAGCATGCTAAAAGTTACAAGAACCTAAAATTGGACACTATTTTTTTTTTCTAGGATAAAGGTTGACACTTTTAATTTTTGATAATTTAATGTGTCATATTTGGATTTGACAAATTAATGCTTGTGCTTTCAAAATATATACGATTCAACATTTGCATTAAATATAACTTCATGAACATTTATTTTGATGACAATGGCTAACACATAACAAAAAACTGCAAAAATATGAAGCTATTGTACTAAACTACCAAATATGCCAAAAATTAAAAGTACAAGTACTTGGTTTATCATTTTCTTGCATCAAAATAAATATTTACCAAATATTATTTAATAAAGATATCAAATCACTTATAATTTGAAAGTATAATAACTAATTTGCTAAAATTTAAAGATAAAACTCTAAATTGATAAAAATTAAAAATACATGCACTTAGTATTTCAGTATTCTATTTTTTAACACTCGCCGACGAAAACTGTCTAACCATATAGGATTTTGTAAGACCTACCTTCACATCATGCTTGGATGGGCAGACATTCATGGAAGTGGAGAAAGCAACAATTGAAACATATCCTAAAATTAAAAGGAAGGAAATAAATAGAACCATTTTCCACTTAGGAACCAACTTATTTTCTCTCCAAGTAGGTGAAAACAAGAAGTAACTATAAAATTTTCGCTTTTTCTTATAATGTTCATAAAAATAAATAAATAAATAAATTAGGATAATTTTATACAATCCTAATTTCATATTCCTTCGTTTTTCATTTGATGACAAAGGAACCAGAAAAAAAAAATGTTACTTTTCATTTCTTTTGTATATTACCAAATAAAAAATAAACAATACATTTCATTATAATTGTGCTCCTATCAATTTGTTCTCCGCTAATTTCCATCTAATTTCCATCCATTTTCCTTTTATTAAGAGATTGCTAAACACAGTGTCGGTCTAAATCATCCTATGCCAATCTCAGCTACTGCCTTGGCTCCGGTAGGCCACAAGTCCTACACCTACAGCTCTCCAGCCAACCCTACTTTTGGCTCACAAATGTAGGCTTTAGACCCATGGCTCTGCATTAGAATAAATAAAAAATACAAGTCCATTATAGCAGGTGCAGCCAGAAAAATTTTACGATTCAGTGGTATTTACAATGTGTTTAGTCTCATCATATCAATAAAGAGCTAAAACTTTTTTCAATCATAATCAAACCTCTTAAATTTTTTATATAATTTTTTTATAATTAATTTTATTTTGATAATACTAATAATAATATCTTGTGATGGAACTCTACAACAAATAGTAGCCATAGGGACATAATGCAAATTTTTTTTTTTTGGGCCATTGGACCACTTTTTTTATTCTGGCCAAAAAGCCCTCCTTCCTCCTATCAGCACCCCTTCGTCTTTTCCCTCCTTTTAGGATCTATTTGGATGGTATGCATTTCATATGTTTCTATATTTGTATTGAAACGATATGTGTAAATATATCTAATTTATATTTATATTTTATTTATATTTCATTTATTTTATCTTTTTATGAGAGCTAGCAATTTTTTTTATCTTATCTATTTCTTGATAAATAATTTGTTCGAAAAATGTTTAAAAAAAGTATCTGTATTTACAGTAAAAAGCTAACCAAATAGATCTATAATCAATATACTTCCCTCATAAATAGTAAATACAGCCTTTGTTTAACCTTTTTTAAGGAGAAATTTCATATTTATTATTTGAATTTTGCGTGAAAATTTAATTTGATACTAAAATTTTTTAAGTAGTGAATTCAATACTTAATCAAAATTTTTGTAGCAATTGTTATTACCTCGTTAATACCATTTGTTTTACTTCTAGGCATGGAAAAAATAATCTATCAATGTTAGATGGCATTAGGAGAAGTGGTAGAAATTCAATGATATACTGTCTCTTTCGAGTCATCAAAAAGAGTAAATTGTATTAAGGAGATAGTTAAAATAATCATAAAAAATTTTGATTGCTTAATAAATTGGTCACTTAAAAAATTAGGTACCAAATTGAATTTTTGTATAAAGTCTAGATAGCAAATTTGACATTTACTGTTTCCTTTATCAATCTCCCAATATAGTGATGGTGAGTATATAAATTATCCAATTAAATCAACAATAGGGAAAAAAATCCCAAACAAATTAATAAAATCATCACAAGGAGTAATTACTCCTTTGAAGATAAATTCTCTAAATTTTTAGAAGTAATGAATATTTGAACAATTTGTGTTTAAAGGAGGGTATACCCACTTACTAAAATACATAATATATTAATTGCTATATTTATATAATGGTTAGATAATTAATATAGAATTTGTTGACTAACAATAGAAGTTTTATTAGAGCAAGCAAAAAGAAGGGGAAAAAAGAAAAATATTGCAATTTAAAAATTTTTATCAAAAAGTAGAGTTAAATAAAAAAACCAAAAATATTGTATTTTGAAATGATGTGTTGAAGACACTAGTTCAAAATGACCTAAAATTACAATATAATACTAAAATTTTGTTTTTAGGATACAATTTTAAGTGTGGTATTCTTAGGATTTTTCTTTTTTCAATTTTTAACTTTTGAATTTTTTTAAATCACATTTTTTTCCTTAACCCAAAGAAGATGAAGAAATTGGGTTCTATCCCTAATATTCATTTATATGTTGGAAAAAAAAAATGCGGAGGAAGGATCTATAGTTGTACAATTTTTCATAAAAAAGAGCTTGCATTTATAAACCATGCCTTTGGCCTCTATTAAAAAGTTTCACACATTTAGGTCTTTATCTGTTAATGCAATCTGGCCTAGCACTTCTAAAAATTTAACCAGATAACATATTCATGTGACTAATATGCCATGTTATAATTTATCTCTCCATTTTTTTTTTTACAATTCGCAAAAGGAAAAAAAAAAGTCAATTATTTTATTAAAAATTCTACTTTAATAATTCGTTCTCATTGTTACGAAATAATGAAGACGAAAAATAAAGATTGAAATGACAAAGACACAAAATTGTTTACCCAGTTCGTCACGGATTGTGACTACGTCTGGAGGCGCTACCAAGCCAGGATATTCACTATATGTAAGAGAGAGATGTGTATTACATAGATGGGCTATTTATAAAAAACCCTAATGACAATTTTACGTGAACTGCCTAAAATACCCTTACTAACAATAATAATGCTTTTTGGGAAGAGTTACAACTCTTCTATATACCCCTTCAAGAAAAGTTACATTGTTTCATATACAAGAAACATGTCCCTTCGCATATATATTGAGAAGAATTATGACTTTTCAAAGGTGTGTATTCAGGCTCCATAACCCAACAATCTCCCACCTGGAGACTGAATCTCATGTAAGCCACTTCTCAATCTCTCATCAGTAACTTGCACCAAATGGTAGCGCCAAGACTTCTCTTCAAGTTTCAAGCCCAGTTGAAGCCATACATAGCTTCAACTTCTCTAAGGTCACAACCTTAGTCAACATATCAGCAGGATTCTCGCTCCCTTGAATCTTCACTAGCTGCAAGATCTTTCTCTCAAAGAGATACCGTATGTAGTGATACTTCAACTCAATATGCTTTGTTCTTGAATGAAATGCTGGATTCTTAGCCAAGAAAATAGCACTCTGACTGTCACTGTATAGGGTACCATCTTTATGCTTTTTCCCCAATTCACTTAAGAAATTTTGCAACCATACCATCTCTTTACTTGTCTCTGTCACTGCCACATACTCTGCTTCTGCAGTTGATAAGGCTACGATCTTCTGCAACTTAGAAGCCCAAGATATCGCTGTATCACCCAAAGTAAATACATACCCGGTTGTACTCCTTCTCTTATCTAGATCACTAGATGCCAAATCCGCATCAACATATCCTGCCAACTTGCAATCCTTGCCTTGAAAACACAAACTCCTATCTGTGGTACCTCTCAAGTACCTAAGGATCCATTTCAGTGCTTCCCAATGCTGTTTGCCCGGATCGCTCATAAAACGGCTAACAACTCCCACCGCATGCGCAATATCTGGTTTCGTACAAACCATGGCATACATAATGCTTCCAATCGCCGAAGCATAGGGAATCTTCTTCATATGGGTTCGCTCTTCCTCACTCCTAGGCGACTCTTTGCTAGATAGTTTAAACTGACCACCTAGCGGGACACTCACTGGCTTAGCATCTGCATAACATTCAGGTTCACCATCATCAGTTAACAGCAGGTAATAACTTGACGGTGAATACCTGTCTGGTGAACCACACACTCTGGTAGACCTCCGCAGCGGAGCTATGGGCAGTGGTGTACTCTGCTCTGCCTCAATAACAACCTCATCATTCTGAACAGCCTTGTGCCCACCTGAGTTCGAAATATCTAACTCAACAATCTGGGTACCTACACTGTTAGAATCTGGTGCATCCAATCTGTCCTTGTACAGAACCTGCTCATTAAATATGACATCTCGACTACGAATAACTTTTCGATTACGTTCATCCCAGAATCTATAACCGAACTCATCACCACCATATCCAATAAACGTACATTTAACAGATTTAGCATCTAATTTAGTTCTAGCAGCAGCATCAACATGAACATAAGCAATACAGCCAAATACTCGAAGAAACGACAGGTTTACCTCTTTACCACTCCAAGCCTCCTCTGGTATGCCGTTCTCCAAAGGGGCTGATGGTCCTCTATTGACCAAGAAGGCAGCAGTGTTGACTGCATCTGCCCAAAACATCTTGGGTAACCCACACTTCAGCCTCATGCACCTAGCACGTTCATTAAGTGTTCTGTTCATGCGTTCTGCAACGCCATTATGTTGAGGAGTTCCTGGCACAGTCTTTTCCATGCGAATACCATTATTAGCACAAAATTCTTTAAACTCACTGAGCTCATATTCACCACCATTATCAGATCTCAGACACTTCACTTTCAGGCCTGTTTCAACTTCTACCAGAGCTTTCCACTTTCTAAAGATATTAAAAGCATCAGATTTATTTTTTAGAAAATAAACCCATACCTTTCTAGTGGAATCATCAATAAAAGTCATGTAATATGACGCACCACCAAGAGATGTCACGGCGCTGGTCCCCATAAGTCACTGTGTACTAACTCAAGCTTCTGCTTTCTCAAAGTTCTGCCAGCCTTCGAGAAACTTACCCTCTTCTGTTTCCCGAGTACACACTCCTCACACAATCCGACTTCAGTTGTCTTGAGGTCCGGCAGTTTTCCTTTTGAACACAGCTCCTTCATCCCTTTCTCACTCATATGACCTAGTCGGCAATGCCACAAATCTGCATCACTGTATGCTCCTGTAAGAGCAATACTATCCTTGAGATTTGTCGTCGTATACAATGTACCCTCCTTCTTGCCTCGAGCCACCACCATGGCTCCTTTTGTAATTTTCCAATTATTGCAGCCAAAGGTTACATCATAACCTTCATCATCTAACTGCCCAACCGAGAGTAAATTTCTTTTCAACCCAGGGATATGTCTCACGCCATGCAACTGTAATACAGATCCATTCGGTGTTTTGATCTGAACATCTCCCTTCCCCACGATTTTCAGAGGTTCGTCATCAGCAAGATAGACTTCTCCAAAATCACCAGAAGTATATTCTTCCATTAACTCTGCACCACTGCAAGAATGAAACGATGCTCCAGAATCCAAAACCCACGATTCCAATGGACTGCTCACACTCAAAATTAATGCATCTTCGGTTTCATCTACTGTTGCATTTGCCTCCTTCTTTTTCTTCGGTGCTGTGCACTGATTCTTGAAGTGACCAAATTCCTGACAGTTCCAACACTTGATTTTACTCAAGTCCCTTTTCGATGCACTTCTTCCCCTGTTCCGACCTCTTGATTTCGATCTACCCCGATTCGTTTCCTTCGAATCAGATCTGCCCCTATTTCCTGTGTTCAAAACTGACCCTGAAGTAATACCTAATTCCTTCTTGCGAATTTCTTCACTAATGATCAGATCTCTTACTTCGTCAAATTTCAACTTCTCTTTCCCCGATGAAGCACTAACAGCTGTAACTGTTCCGCTCCAACTCTCCGGTAAGGAAGACAGCAAAATTAGGGCTTGGACCTCATCATCGAAATCAATATCCACAGCGCTTAATTGGGTTGTGATCAAATTGAACTCGTTAAGATGATCGGCAACCACAGTATTCTCTGACATCTTTAGGTTGAAGAGACGCCGCATCAGATGAACCTTGTTTGCTGCTGATGGTTTCTCATACATCTCCGATAACGTCTCAAACATCTCCTTAGTGGATTTCGCTTTTGCTGTATGAAGCGCAACGTTCCTGGACAGAGACAAGCGAACCACGCTCATCGCCTTCCTGTCCAACAATTTCCAGTCTTCGTCCTTCATATCCTCTGGTTTTGTACCCAGAGGCTGATACAGATCTTTACCATACAGATAATCCTCGACCTGCATCTTCCAGAATCCGAAATCTGCTCCGTCAAACCTTTCAATCGGCAATTTTCCGTCACCCATCATATCTATCCCACCGAACCTGGGTGCTCTGATACCAATTTGTTACGAAATAATAAAGACGAAAAATAAAGATTGAAATGACAAAGACACAAAATTGTTTACCCAGTTCGTCACGGATTGTGACTACGTCTGGGGCGCTACCAAGCCAGGATATTCACTATATATTAGAGAGAGATGTGTATTACATAGATGGGCTATTTATAAAAACCCTAATGACAATTTTACGTGAACTGCCTAAAATACCCTTACTAACAATAATAATGCCTTTTGGGAAGAGTTACAACTCTTCTATATACCCCTTCAAGAAAAGTTACATTGTTTCATATACAAGAAACATGTCCCTTCGCATATATATTGAGAAGAATTATGACTTTTCAAAGGTGTATAGTATTCAGGCTCCACAACCCAACACTCATCCCTCTCTAATATGTGGTAGTCATCTTTTCATTTTCACTAACCTGTTTTAGTTCTTTCTCTCTCCTCTTCATCCTTAACATTCTAAACACTGCAGTATAAAATCCTAAAACAAAACCTTTTCCCACGATGAAAATCAAAACCCCAACGCTAAAATTTAAATTGATACCAATATTTAAAAATTAAACCCCAAAATATTTTGGCTTATGAATATCGATTATGAAATCAAAAAAATGAAATCTTGACGTTGCAATTGGAAGGAACATTCTCAAATATCTACTTTATAACTACTTAGCAAGTACCAGAGCTTCATTTCAAACACTTCTTCTTCTTCTTAAAAAAAAAAAAAAAAAAAAAAAAAGAACCCATATTTTGTTTAAGGAGCTCTCTACAATGTCATGCTCGAGGAGCCTCCACTAAGCTTATAGACTTAAGTTTGGAACACAAATTTGTATTTTAACTTTTTGAGGGTTAAGTTATGCCATTTACCATCGCAATTTTGATCCAAGATTGTGCCATTGACCATTACAATTTTGAACTAGGGTTTCAAGAGGGTTTCTTTTTATTGAATCACGTTTGTCATCATTTAATTAATAAAGTAAAGCAGGCCAAAAGGAAAAAAAAATTAATAAAGTAGAGAGATAGATAGAAAAGCAAAGTTTTTAATAAAATATTTGAATTTGTTCCTTTCCAAATTTTCAATGGAAATAAGTGGAAAAATAGATGATGATGTGGTTTGTTGAGTTTGACAATCTATTTTAGCGTTGACGTATGACGTCAGATTCCAATGACAATCTATAATAATCCTTAAACACGTGAAACTGAAAATATAAGCTTTAAAAGCATATTTTATAAATATGGGCTTTGTTTTGTTAAAAAAAATGCACAGATATAAACCCTTATCCAACATATTTTTTTTCCTTTTATTTATTTATTTCTTTTATAAATTATGATAATTTGTGGATAGAGAAAACGCAAAAAAAAAAAAAAAAAAAAAAAAAATCTGCAAGTAACATAACATTAAATTTTGGAAAAATTGCTAATAGACTTACACTTTGACCTCAATTGAAATAACCCCTTATACTACAAAAGGGTTAAACTATTCATGAGCTACTTGAGATAGACTTGATATTTACTCAAACTCAACTTGTAAATAGTGGAGTTCATATGTGTAGTTTATTAAGTTGAGCTTGAGTTTTCTAATTTTTTGTTTAATTAGCTCACAAGTCTAGTCAAGCTTAAATTTAGCATAAATGTTAATCTTATTTAGATGGAGTTTGGAAACTAATATCATGTTAACGCAAACAAAAAAATAATTACATATATTTTTATAGTAGATGAACCTAATCGAATTGAGATCGAGTTTGTTTGACAACACTTTTAAGCCATCCTCAAATTCAAAATTTAAATTTGGAGTCGAGCTTAGATTCAATCTTTGTACCCCACTATCTCAATTCAACCCCATTTATTTGCAGTCTTGCCTTATGCTTTGACTTCTATATAAATAACTCCCATATTGACTTGCTGCAAACGATAAAGCATAATTTGATAAGCTCAAATGAGCATTTCAGTCTAAAATCAAAGTTTAAAATAATTTGTTGCAAAAGATTGCCAATCTTAAAATTCCATTAATGATCATATTTGCGGGGGTAAATAGGCTCAACATAATTTTCTCTTTTGCTCAATTATTGAATCAATCACTCAATGACTAAATAAATAGAGCTTGAACTTCATAATATCTAACTCTAGATTGAAAACGTAATTAAACTCAATTCAATAGTAAATGTTAATTAAGTTAAAATCAAGTTTAGATATTTATATTATTTTGATTTGAATTGAAAATCAAAATAATAATCAACCTTAAACAACTTTAATCGAGTTAATCTTAAGTTTGTGTTAAAATTTTTAGTTTGATTGAGCTCAACTTAATCTTCATCTTTGAAATTTTAAATTGAGTTATGAGTCAAGTCAAAGTATAACATCATGCTATATCTCCATTCATTTGCAACCTTAATCATAACATCCGCAATCAGTGTATCATTAAATTTGCATTTATCATGTCTCTACACCTAAATAGTTTTAGGTCCAATCTAGTTAGAACAGGGGAAAGAAAACCCTTATAAAATCATAAGCTTATTAAACCGTGTGAGATGGTTCGTGATATTTCTATGACTCACAAATATAATGTTTCTAAAAATTATTTAGCAATGAATCAAAGTATAAGGGTTATTTCTTACATTTAAGAGTTCAGATTGAAGCATTTTGTCAGAGGTTATTTGCATTTCCCCCCCTTAAATTCTACTACCATAATTCTAGAAGAAGAATTCTTTATTTCAAGAATACATCAATTACAATCATCACTCGTAGTTGGAGGTAAAGAAACAAAAGCAGCAAAACTGCAGCTCTACAAGTCTTACTGTTACACTGCTCTTGGATGTATCCTATGGAATCCTCTAGTGCATGACAGAATAATTTTGCCTTAATAGCTCCAGGTACAACTACTTTTAACATCACATGAGACCAAAAAGAGAATAAGAAACATTGAGAAAATGAAAACAATCAGGAGAAACCATACAACCACCACAAGATTCAACCAACATGTTCATGAAATGGTTAGTTTCTCTATCTTGCAGGCTTCTTTCTCCATTCCGTGCGCCCTCGGTTTATTTCAAGCCCATCACCTGACAACCTCAATAAGTGCAAAAACTGGTGGCACTCTTGGTCTTTTGGAGATGCAGCCGAACCATTTGCCCCATTCAGCCCTGCAATCGCTTCAGGTGTTTCATTGTATGGCTCCATGCTAGTGACGGAATCAACTATGTCGTCATGGTGGCATTCTCGCCTGTAATCCAATGTAATGGTTTGCAATTCGTACGAGTCGATGATTTCTTGAGGGATGCTCTGTAACAAAACATCAAAAATACAATAAAACCTCGGTAAAAGGCAATGTTTGCCATTAGAAGGATGTATTCATCTTCATCCTAGAAGTTCTCCTTACGTTAAAGAAACTATGCCCACTAATATTCTTCACAATATGTATACAGCAGAGGTGGTACTATCCATATGGGCCTTAAGAAATTTACTCTTATGAAGCCATGAAGACTGTCTATCATGACAAACAGAAATCTTGCCATTAACAATCTTCAGCTAGGAATAAAATATAGTGCCAAGAATGTAGATCAAAGCTCAACTAATCACCACAAAAATATATGATGGACCAATGGAACAACGCACGTCTCAACTAACCTCCAGAACCCATCCAATGTAGGTGACATTATTAACATGCTGGTTCATGTCCAAGTCAGCTCTTCTAGGCTGCATGTTTGAGTGGGATCATAAGAATTCAAAAATGAACACAGAAAAATGTTAGGCCATCTGTTCTACTTACAACAAGTCCTAGTCTAGAGTGCTCTGCAGGATCTTCAAGTTTCGGTATTTTCTTCAAGCTCTTACTATTCTCCTCTGGAAATGATAATCTGTCCATGTAATGACAGAACATAATTGAGTCTTTAATCCAATATAGTGGAAGGTGAAAGGTGCACTCAAGGCATGTGACCCTAAGATTGCCTAAGGTGGGAGAAGCAAGAAAAGAACATACTTGTGTAAACTGAAGCATGATACATAAATTTAGTTGGCATATGCAGAAATCAAATTCTAAATACACAGCATGAGATATCACATGCCCTCAAACTTTAGCAGGACATATTACGTGTACATAATTCAAGATGCATAATCTATCAAAGTAAATGGCATAAAAAAAGTTTGGAATTGGAGTAAATAAATTCGTCATATGCATATTAGAGGAGGGGATTTTACGGTCACGTCGATGGTCTAGTCAATCGTTTGGTCACTGAGATGGCTATAGGAGTTAATGGAGATTTCAACTGTCAAATGATAGATTGGATGATAACAGAACTATAGAAAGAAGGTGGCATGAGAAATGGTATTGAAGTTGATAAAATGGTAGAAAACTCGGTATTACCAAGGCACATGCCTGGTGCCTTGACTTTTGACACTTCTCTGGGAAAGGCACAGGCCTTAGTAAATGCGCCTCACCTAACAATTGGAAAGACACCTCCTTGTGCCTCACCTCGCCTAACGTGCTTAGGCACCAAGGCAGGTGCCTTTGATTACACTTTTTAAACCAATAATGCAATAAAATGGCAAAAGATCTGCTTAGCAAAAGGAGAACTGAATTATATCATATCATCCAAAGATTCCTGGAAATTTTTCACATAATCATGTAGTCGATTGTTAGGATGGAAGAAAAGAGAAGTGATAAGGAAGTACCAATATAATATATATTATATATAACACACACACACACATCGATGTCTCAACTTCTTGAAAAAATGGTGGGAATCATTACAAGAATATGACTAGTTCTAGAAAAAAGGCTCACCTCAATTCTCTTGGACAGAAAACCAAATATTCTTCTCGAACATCATCGTCAACTTTCTGAAGCCGTCTAGTATTTTGATTCATCATAACCCACTTGCTGAAATCAGGTGAACATAATCAGAAGGAAAATTCAACCAGCTTGGTATTCATAAGTTGAAGTTCAATAGCCACAGAGTAGCATTTATGATAGAACTGCTCATGAGAAAGAGGAAAGAGAAAAGCATAAGCGCTTTCAGCTTTGCTCAATCAAGGACAATATACAGTAAAAAGTTTATGGCTATCTTTTCTTCATTTTTCTTCTAATTTCTTTTTCCCGTTTTTTCCCCCCCAACGAGGGATATTACTGCAGAACTCAAGACCTTTTATCATACCTCAGTAGATGTACATGTGCATTCCTGAAATAACCTGATAAACTTTACACAAATTTAGGGCAATATGATTTCCATACTCTTTTCATATACCATGGACAGCATATTTGCTTGAACTTATATTTGAAATTGCAGTTAGTGTAAAATATGATTCACGTTACAAATGAAGTTTGGGAATCATACGGGTGGCAAGAAAATTTATAGAAAGAGAAATCAATACTTCAAATAATTGAAGGGTACAGGAAAAAGTGACATATTCTATGCATACTGCAACTGACAAGGCCAATGTCCTAAATTTGCATGGACAGAGCATATTTTCAGTCATAAAGAACTGGACTGGAAAATAGACAGACTGAGGTAGAGAGTTTTAACAACTGCAATTGAGGCATAAGTCAAAATCACCTAGTAAGAAAACTGCAATCAAATCCTAAGATGAAAACAAAAAGCATCTATTGGGATGTCTCACTGGGAACGATTGATGAGGAAAGCATAAACGAGGGAGGAAAGCTTTTATATAGTTAAAATCGATCTAATGAGAGGGACAACAAATATCAAATAATTAAAAGGTGTTCTCGATCTCACTATTGTCACTTTTTAATTTAGGCAACAGAGGGCCATGAACTTAGCTGGATCCATAACCTCGAGGTGCACAAACACCCTTAAAGCCAGTGCATTATTTAAATAATGCTTGTGTGTAGCAAGTAGCTCTACAAAGTGGCCATATGATATTCATTCTGTCACGTATTGATATTGAATGCAAAGAGATGAGGAAAAATAGGTCGACCTAGTAGCTCTTCCAATAACTTCATCAGTTTCATAGTCCTTGATTATCCAATCACGTCTAGTTCCAATTCTTCCTTCACCTTGACACCATGTTTCGATTTCAACAACGTCGCTCCTACAAAACACCACGAATTCTTAAAATATGTAGCAAAAGCAAACGAAGATATAAGCTTCAGATCAATTCTAAAACTTAAAAAAGCACAATCTCACCAAGCTGGATACTTGTAAATCTCAATGTGCATGCGAGCAGTAACCCAAATGAGGTTCAATTTCCTCATTGTAGGGGTAGTTGCAAAGCCATCGGTGGAAAATCCAACACTCTGTGCATGGTTACTGCCGACCTCCTGTATTACATACATTGAAGCCATGTTTAGCTAACAACGTGATATAGAGGCCTAAACCATTCCACAGATGTAGAAGTTTTGGTCGGACTGCAACCTAAGCTAACATTTTATTGCTTGTGGAAAATATCTTCAAATCCAGAAATCTTTGATAGCAAAAAGCTAGTTAGAAGCGAATACTTTAAGGATGATACAGTCAATTCAATTCCAAATCCACCAACTATAGAACAAAGCAGTCTGACAACGCATAGAAAAAATAAGATAAGATTCTATTTCCATCAAAACGAAAGGACAAAGGACCTAAATTAAGCATATAAGCAATGGCTGTACAATGTTGGATGGACAAAATGAGGAGTGCCCAAATTAAACTTTAAATAAACCGAGCCAAGGCAGGGAAGGGACCCAAAAAAAGGAAAAAAAAAGGCTACTAGAACTGCAATTTCCCCATCAAAACACACAATCAATCCAAAGAAAATCATTAAATCCAGAACCTCCCAGATAAAAGGAAAACAATTAATGTTACATTCTGACCTCCTCAGTGTGGAATGAAATGTCTGGATGCAACTAAGTCAATCTTCTTGAATTCAACATGCATGAGACATTAAATTTAGAAGAAAAAAGAAAAGGACCAAATACAGAATACATCATACTAGTTACTCAGAAGTCTCATCATCTTCAAAATTCAAGAAAACATGGACAACAAACAAATGCAAGAAACATCATAAGTAAGTAAAACAATCCATGCACAAAACAATTACCAAAAAGCACAAATCTTTAAAAACCCAGTTGCTAAAAAATTACTAATTTACTCAAACCCAACTCCCAATCCTCCCATATGAAATTAACGAAAAGAACAAAACACCAACCTGTAATAAATTAGCAATAGTTTCAACCGTAGCAGTCTTATTAATCCCAACCTCATAACACCTTACGATGAACTTTTCCTTATACGACAACCCATCTTCCGTCAAACTCCCAAGTCTCAACCTATCAGCTAGGATGCCCGAACCGGACTCGACCCGGTTAGACACGGCATCATGAACCGTCAAGACCGGAGCTTTATTGACCAGGGAGCAACAATTGATGGTGAATCTCCGGCCAAGTGAAGTGGGTTCGGAAGATTTGGGGTGTTTGATTAGTAATCTGCATTGGGTTAGTGATTGAATCTGGTTGGTGGCAGTGGCATTACATGCAAACTTCAACATCCCTTTGTCTCTGTATGTTCTCTCTCCGTGTCTCCCTTTCTCTCTCTCGTAAACGTAAATGTAATTGACATAATAATGAACGATGCTAATGTTGTAGGCGATGGGGCTACTGTATGTGCAGTAAATATTGAAGAGAAATATTGCAAAATTGTTTTAGTTGTCTTGTCCACTCGATAGGACCGAGGCTGCTTTTAATGTCTTTTGTTGTGCTGTGCGTGTGTGGATTTCAGTCACGTGGCCATTGGCCAACTGTCCAACATGTTGCGGGTTTCAGTTCGACTTGGGTCGGTTGGACTTCTTCTAATGCCATTGTACCGACTAAAACACGAACTTTACCATTATGTTATGCCATATTTCAGGTATATTTGATATTTTATTTTTTATTTGTATTTGTATCAATATAATAAGTATAAATATATTTAATTTATATTTATATTTTATTTATATATGATCTATTTAATTTTTTTATATAAACTGTTTTTTTCTATTTGTATTTATTTTTTGATAAAAAATTTATTAGAAAAAAATTTGGAAAAAAATATTTGTGTCTGCGGGCAAAAACTAACCAAACAAACCGGCCAAAATGAACCTAGAATTTTGGGTTCTATTCCGTTCCTATATTTAAATGTATGTTTAAAAATCAGAATCACTTTTCTTGAAAATGGACTATTCTAGCTTTAAGGAAGAATTTGATTCCACCTTTCAGTCTTAAGAAGGTGTAATCAAGATTCCATTCTAGCTTCCTTAATAATTGCTATTATAATTATTTTTTATTTTTATATCTTGTTAAGGATAATTTTGACAAAAATGTCATATATATTCCAAGATATATCCAAACAATATAACAAATTCATCATTCAATTTCATTTCATTCCTCCCATTCTAATCCATTTAGAACGATTCCAACATACCAAACGTAACATTAATACTTATTTTAGATATGTCTTAAATGAAACTGAACCAATAAGGGAACAGTAAATCTATTATTTATTCAAAAAACTTTAGAATGAAATAAAAAGGACAAGGAACAAAAAGTAATAGTTAAATAGTTACAAAAATATTAATAAATCAAAAAAAGAAAAATTTTTTTTGGCTGAACAAAAAATAAATAAGTTAAATTCATCTCATTGTATTAGTTTAATATGAAACTCATGGTTTTTCTACAATCTTCATGTGATGAACCTTCAAACTCTCTTTAGCAAAAGAAAAAAAAAAAAAAAAAGGGAGAGAGAACCTTCAAACTCGTGAACCCAAAAAAATAAAAAATAGAAAAATTACAAATTCTTAAAACACAAAGTAGTTTGTTCCAAGCCTTAAACATTGTTTATAGAGGCCAAAATGATATCAGTTGGGCTTAGAGATGCAACCAAGCGGGTTCCTATAGGGTACCAAACCCACCCAACTTGATAAATACCTATAGTGTATTATCTTATATAGTTTGGAACCGATTTTGGGACAACATATGAAATCCTATAGGGTTTTGTGATGGATATAAAACCCATTGGGAATCCAAATCAATTAAGAGAAAAATATTAAATTTATTTCAATTAAAAATCAAATTAGTTTTAAGTTTATGCATTTTAGTTATTTTAGGTATTAGTTTAATTAAATAAACAATATATGCATCATTAAATTTGTAGTTCAATTTAATAAATGGGTAAATGTATTTTTAAAATTATACAGCATTCATTTTTGTTTATATAATTTTTCATTTTAATTGATCATAGTGACTCTTTAAAATGTTAAACTAATGAAAAATAAATCTGAACTTATTTTATACTCAAATATTAATAGAAATAATTTTTTTCATGAGTAAACAAGAAGAAAACTATGGGTATGTATATTATGAGAAAAAAAAATATATTTTTAGATAACTTTAAACATAAAATTATTAAAGTTGAAATCTTTATAAGCCTATCGAGTTCGTGCTTGTGTACCTTATAGGGTCAATCGGGCAGGTTTTGAGTCTATAAACAAAAATGCTATAAAGTTTGAGACAAGTTCTGGGAAACCTAAAGTTTGAGACAAGTTTTGGGAAGCCTAGAGGGTGTCAAGTTTGGGTTTTATAAAACCCGTCCTGGTTACATCTCTAGTTGGAAAATTTTTCCCATTGAAATATCCTAAATAAAAATAAAATAAAATAATTATAATGAAGGGAAAAATCGTGAATTGGTAATTAAGAGGGGTAAGGTTGTCCAACCATAAAATTTTACAATATACTTGGTTAAAGCAACATATTTAAAATGGGACAAAAACTATCTTTTCCTCCTTCTTCTTTATCTTACAAAAGCATGTTCCCTCCCTCTCAATGCTTCTGTGCAACTCTTCGTGAACATTAACAAAATCATGAGGTAAGTAATAGTTTTTTAGATTTTATTACCATTCTTGAAAAATTAAACGAGTGGATAATAAGGCTTTAGTATTCTGTGTTTGCAAAGTAATTCTATGGAGGAAGCGACGAACTTATGAGGGATTTATGGAGAAATTGCAAATGTTGAAGAACTATGATAAAAGGAATATTGAAAAATGAAAATAAGGTATAATTTCTACGTATTTTAATCTTTTAAGCGTTAATTCCATTTAAAACACGTGGACGATGGCTTACCTTTGATGTCAAAACATCAAATAAAATACAGAAAGGGTTTGAAAATGTTTTTAAAGAAAAACAAGGACAAAAATGTATAGAGAGAGTATTTCTAGAAGTACGCATCCCGTGCACCAAGTCTTCTATCTCTTTAAGACTTGTGTTGAGCTTAGATTTTGATTTCCGGTTCAATCGTCTTTTAATTTGATTTACATCAAACCCTAACCTGTTTGATATAAACCTTCGACTAAGAATTAAAGGAAATTTTTTAGTTTTGAACAATTTTAGAGTCACCACCTAATTAAAGCTAGAAAAAATTAAATTATGACAAATGGGTAGGTTGATCCTAATTCTGCTACTAATTTACGAAAATTATTTTAAGAAAACAATAACTAGAAATTACCAAGTCTGGAGGCTATCCAATTAAAACCAATGTTGTTAGAACTTGACCGGGACTTGACTCAAGCATGAATATTTTAAATATAAAAGATAAATATATATAACATCACTCAATTAAATCTATATTTGCATTAAATTCATCAATTAGTTATTATTGCACAAGCCAAGTCTGAGTTGGTAGAGATTACTCCTGCATACATCAAAAGACGGGTCAAAGGGGTGCCAGGAGCTACCCGACATCGTCATTCCGATGATCAAGTCAGTCCGTGGGTAAGGATAAGGATGATGTAAACAGAATGTCAGATATGTTGTTTTTTTTTGTTTGTACTCTATGTCATTTTTCTTGTTCCCTCTAAATTCTTCTTGGAGGGGGGAAGGAAAGTTTAGGATCATACCAGGATACCTAGTGTAAGACTTTGTACTAAGTACGAAAGTGGTTCTCGGATAAGAGGGCTTGGCATCATGGAGTGTGGCCGAGCTATGGATATCCTTCTGGCCATGAGATGTGACTGAGTCGTGAGATGAGGATATGGGGTCGGGCTGGGTCGAGGACGAGCTAATTGACCCGACGACCTGATGAGCTCGAAGAGGTGTTCTAAGGTGTAGACTCGAGGTCAAGTCCCACACCAGCTCGTATAGCTGATGTGTTATGTTCTCCGAAATGAACTGAGTTGTTTCTTTCATAAGCTGCTGAATGCAAAGGTTCTTGGCCCCCCAAAAGACCGACTAGGCCCAGGGATATATTTTAGCATCAACATTTGTCTACCCACTCTTGATGTAAGAGCAAAGAGACTATATCTGTGAGGTCGTTGTCTTCAGGGAGTTCAGGTCGAAGTGAGCTGAGCTTTCCATTAGAGTTGCATCTCCCCTTTAGTGATGTTTTGTTACGAGAATCATTGGATTTCCTGATGGATTGTTATACCTAAAACATTTCGCAGTATCCGAGGGGGTATGTTATTTTCAAGGGGATCTATGGATTTGAAAGGTCTTGACAATAATTGCGTTTGGCTCTGGCAGTCATGGTGATTGATTATGATGTCAAGGCCCTAAGCCCTACTCACGGATCTCGAGGGGGCTAGGCCTTTCCATTTTCCCCTTTCTTCTATAAGTACCCCTTTTTTATAAGGGTTTCTTGGCAGTATTTTCTTTTTTACATTCCATTATTGGTCTTTCCAACCTTGCTTTCTATTGGATTGCATCACCTAGGCTTTCTTGTGTTTTCTCGGGATTAGTTGTAGGTCTGCAGGTATGACTTTCCTAAGTGGATGATGATGTTTTGCTAAGGGGGTTATGTCTGTCAGAAAAACTTTTCATTTTGATGGTCGTGGATTCCTTAAGTATGATCAGACGGTTGGGGCGGTTTGTGCTCGAAATCCTTGAAGTTTTGTAGCATTGAATGTTATGCCCATGAGGGCATTGTAGCTCTATAAATGCCATTTGTGTGTTAATTTCCTTCTTCAAAATAGCTTTCTTACTTGTTTTTATTGCCATTGTCAAGCTTATACCAATTATACTCATAAGAAAATTGTAAAGAGTCATAGGAGTCATCTCTGTCATATTTTATTGGCTTGAGAGGTCAAACTCGTGGGCACCTCGCCAGTCAAGGTGCTGAGGGAGTCTTGATGTCTCTATTTAGATGAGTCAAGAGTCTCGCGGTCCCTATTGACGTAGACCAATCACCCAAGTCATGTAGTAAGCTGGGCATGTTGCCCGAAGTGCATTTTTGTTTATCCCAGTGGCTGTCTTGTTCGGAATTGTGTTTCTCTTCTGCAATTGTTTGAATGAGATGTCCACTGGCATGCATTCTTAGGGTTGGCTATAGTGACTACAATAGTTGCGTACACATGAATGGGGGCCTAACTTCGTTGAACAGTTTGGGACGAGATCGTTGTAGAGAGGCTACCCGAACCCTTTTCCTCATTTCTAATCAATCTCGCGTGGAGTCCTTGATGAGAGGTGGAGGTTGTTGGAGCTAAGGGGTGATGATCTCCTCTATAAGCCCAATTTTGTGTTGTCATGTTAGTGGGGGGCTTATTGGGGAAGTAGCTCTTCAGTCCATGTTATCTAGCAATGTCGAGCTTAGATCCATTAAGGTTCATTTTCGTGATTATATGGACAAACTCAGGTCAATGATCAGGGACACGGAGTCATGGTATTGCTCGAACCCATAGGGGGACTTCTCTGATGGATAAGCCCTTATCAAGTCGTGGTCGGGTGGTTTTCGAAGAGCTTTTCTAATTTGAGGTTCAGATCCTTGTCGGGACCTTCGAATTCACGATTAAGTTTAGCTTAAAGAACATCTTGTTCATGTCAATTCTTTATTGTACTGGCCGGGATGCCAATGCAAAAACTATCCTGGCTGTGACACCAGCCAAAACTACTGTAACAATTTGCTTTAATGAAATCAATGAATAATTATCTGCGACCTTGCCTTCTCATGTGTTTGGTTATACTTTCTTTTTGCTCAATTTCTTTCATTTAGCCCTTTTGGGGTTTATTTGCTTGATTGTGCGAGAGTAGTTTTTCGAGGGGGGGAGGTGGCAAGGGGAGTTACTCGTAAGAGAGAGATACCCAAGCTCTTTAGGGGAGTTAACTGAGCTCTTTAGGGGAGTTACCCGAGCTCTTTTTTTCTTTGAGTCGCAAGAATTCGTTCTGAGCATCATCATGACACGATCTTTATAAGGAATCTTAATTTCATTCGTGAATGTTTTTTTCTTTTTTTACATTTTACACATCTAGTTTCTTGCTACTTAAAGAACCTTCTTAAATTGTTGGCGTTCTAGGTCCTAGGGATGAGCTCGCCTTCCAATGTTTGAGCTTGTAGGCTCCATTCCCTAAGACTTCCTTTACCTTTACTAGATCTTCCCAGTTTGGGGTAAGTTTTCCATGGGGTTCTGATGCGTGCTCAGCACGAATCTTGAATTTCCTGGACTTTAAGAATCAAGAAGGTGGACTTTGATCCAATGAAATATTCAAATATGGATCTGAAACTCCATGAACCTTGATATGATAAGATGGAATTGACCTCGACCCTATGGTTGAGTAACCCAAAGAACCTTGATGTGATAATCGCAACCCTATTGGATATACTGACCTAGAGCCTTGGCATAATGATGAACTCAATAAGAATTCAAATTCTTGAAGAAATTCCAAGTTCTTAGAAGAACTCAAAGAGAAAGGATTTCTCTCAAATTGTATTTCACAATGAAAAATGTATTCTGTAATCTGATTTGTCTATCTCTCATACTAGCCTTAATATATAAGCTATTACAAAGCAATTATGTGACTGAAAAATTATAATTGTGGCAATTACGTAACTGATAACGTAACTGAAAAAAAAACTATAATTATGGCAGTTACATAACTGATAACGAAAACATAATTATAATTAATCCCTACATCATTAACAAAATAGAAATTTGAAAAGACAAAAATTAAATGAAGGCCGACAACATTGGTTTTTGCATTGCCAGTGTTGAACCCAAAACAGGCAGCTCTGGATTGATTTCCATTGGTGATGTTGTATTATCCTTCTGGGTTGCGAAAATGATAGTAAAAGCCTTCATTTTTTTGTTCTAAATCAATGTCGGTGAACTTGGAGTGATCTTCAATCAATTTTTGCACAAATCCTTGAAATCTTTCCTAAAGCTTATTGGCTCTATTTCGTGTAAGCATTCCTTCATGAACTTGAATTTATTGAGGTAAACTTGGTGTAATTGTACCTTCATCATTCCCCCTCTCTTCAAAAGGATTCATCCTCGAATCGTCTTCACCTACATCAAAAGGACTTAAATCAGAAATATTGAAAGTAGCACTTACATTATACTCACCTGGTAAATCTAATTTATAGGCATTATCATTGATTTTTTCAATGACTTGAAATGGTCCATTGCCTGTAGGCTCCAGCTTTGATTTCCTTTGAGATGGAAATCTCTCTTTCCTTAGGTGCACCCACACCTAATCACTTGGTTCAAAGGTGATCTTTTTCCTGCCTTTGTTAGCTTGTTGAGCGTATTGCTCATTTCTCTTTTCAATTCTCTATCGCACCTATTCATGCAATTTCTTGACAGTTTCTGCCTTCTTCTTACCATCTAAGCTAGTTCTTTTATTAGCTGGTAAAGGTAATAAATCTAAAGGAGTTAATGGATTAAAACCATAAACAACTTCAAATGAGAAAAACCAGTAGTAGAATGAACAGTGCGATTATATGCAAATTCAATAAATGGTAAACAATCTTCCTAAGACTTCAAATTCTTTTGAATTATAGCTCTTAGCAAAGTCGTCATTGTCCTATTCACTACTTCAGTTTGTCTATCAGTTTGTGGATGACCAACAATAAAAAATAATAGCTTAGTTCCCATTTTGCTCCACAAAACTCTCCAAAAATGGCTCAAAAACTTAACATCTAGTCACTTACAATGCTTCTAGGCACTCCATGTAACCTAACAATTTCCTTAAAGAACAAGTTAGCAATATGAGATGCATTGTCGATTTTATAACAAGCGATAAAGTGTGCCATTTTTGAAAATCTATCAACAACAATGAAAATTGAGTCACAACCCCTCTTAGACCTAGGTAAACCCAAAACAAAATCCATAGAAATATCAGTCCATGGCTCACTGGGAACAGGTAAAGGGGTATACAATCCATGAGGCATCACCTTAGATTTGGCCTTTTTGCAAGTAACACATCTATTACAAATCCTTTCTACATCCCTTCTCATATGAGGCCAATAAAAATGTTCTTTTAAAATATCTAAGGTTTTAGTTACACCAAAAGGCCCCATTAATCCTCCACTATGAGATTCTCTAACAAGTAATTCTCTTATTGAACATTGAGGAATACACAATTTTCCCTCTCTAAACAAAAACCCCTCATGTCTATAAAACTTGTTAAAAGCTCCCTCTTCACAAATAGCAAAAACAGTAGCAAAATCAAGATCAGTAGCATACAACTCTTTAACGTGCTTAAAACCTAGCAACTTTGCATTAAGAGTTGATAGAAGGACATACCTACGTGATAATGCATCAGCAACCACATTTTTTTTACCTTGCTTATAGCTGATCACATAGGGAAAAGTCTCAATAAACTCCATCCATCTGGCATGTCTCCTATTCAATTTCCCTTGTCCTTTCAAATGCTTCAATGATTCATTATCTGTATGGATGACAAATTCCTTTGGCCACAAATAGTGTTGCCAAGTCTTTAATGCTCTCACCAATGCATATAACTCCTTGTCATAAGTAGGATAACTCAATGGTGCTCCATTTAGCTTTTCACTGAAATATGCTATTGGCTTGCCCTCCTGCATTAGTACAGCTCCAATGCCAATGCAGATGCATCGCATTCAATCTCAAAAGCCCTGGAAAAATCAGGTAAAGACAACAAAGGAGAACATAATTTTTCTTTAAGCAAATTAAAAGCTTTTTCCTGTGCTTCACCCCATTTAAATCCAATAGATTTTTTTACAACTTCAGTCAATGGGCTGCTAAAGTGCTAAAGTCTTTTACAAAGCGTCTATAAAAACTAGCAAGGCCATGAAAACTCCTTACCTCAGTGATGCTAGAGAGTAGGCCAATCCTTGATTGCCTTAATTTTCTCCTCATCTACTTCTATGCCTCTAGCACTGACCATAAATCCTAAGAATACAACTTTGTCCATACAAAAAGTACATTTTTTAAGATTAGCATATAAATGCTCTTTTTTCAAAACAGACAGTACACTCCTCAAATGATTCACATGCTCTTCTAAATTTTTGCTGTAGATTAAAATGTCATCAAAGTACACTACAACAAATTTTCCTATGAAAGGACGCATGACATGATTCATTAATCTCATGAATGTACTTGGTGCATTAGTTAGTCCAAAAGGCATGACTAACCATTCATAAAGGCCCAACTTGGTTTTAAAAGCAGTTTTCCATTCATCCCCTTCTTTCATTCTAATTTGATGGTAACCACTTTTAAGATCAATTTTAGAAAATAGACAAGAACCATGCAATTCATCAAGCATATCATCTAACCTAGGAATAGGATGACGATACTTTACCGTGATCTTATTAATAGCTCTACAATCTACACACTTTCCAGGTTCCGTCTTTCTTGGGCACAAGCAATACTGGCACAGCACAAGGACTCATGCTTTCACGAACAAACCCTTTTGCCAGTAACTCCTCTACTTGCCTTTGGATCTCTTTAGTCTCTTCAGGACTACTCCTATAGGCTGGTCTATTTGGAATAGAAGCTCCTGGTATGAAGTCTATTTGGTGTTCTATTCCTCTGATTGGTGGCAACCCTCAGGAATCTCTTCAGGAAACATATCTTCATACTCCTGTAAAAGAGACACAACAGAACTAGGCAAATTTGAGTCAAGATCATTAGTAGAAAACATGATCTCCTTGTACATAAGTACAATTAAAGATCTTTTCTCATTTACAACACTCTTGATCTCACTTTTAGTGGCATAACAATTTAATTGTTTCTTCTTCTCACTCTCTCCTTTTTTCTCACTAGCCACTTTGTTTTTCCTCTCTGTCACTCGTGTATCATCCTCACTAGCTCTCGTGTTTTCTCTCTTTTTCTCATTAGCTCTTAACATGTCATCTTCCTGTTTCAATTTCTTTTGATCTTCTTGAACTTGTTGGGGTGTCAAAGGCTTCAAGTAAAATGTCTCATTTTGTCTCACTATGAAACGATTTGAACGCCCTTCATGAGTAACATTCCTGTCAAATTGCCATGGTCTACCAAACAATATATGGCAGGCATTCATAGGCACTATATCACATAATACTTCATCCTTATAGTTTCCCAAAGCAATCATTAAATTCACCTGCTTATTCACTTTCACTTCTCCAGAGTCATTCAACCACTGCAACTTGTAAGGCTTAGGATGTTTCAATGTGGGCAGTTTAAGCAATTCCACTAGATTAGCACTTACCACATTGGCACAACTACCACCATCAATGATTAAACTGCAAGCCTTGTCTTTCACCACAACTCAAGTATGGAAAATGTTTTCCCTTTGCTGCTCAAGATCTCCCTCTTCTACCTGTTGTGTACTCAAAGTACGTCTGATAACTAATGATACGTTTGAAGCATCTACCTCCTCAGTATCTGAACATCTTCTAATTCAGGCACCTCATCATCATCTCCTTCACTTTCACTAGCTGTTTTATACTCATCACTTCCCAAAGCAATCATAGCTTTCTTGTTAGGACACTGGAAGCTATATGACCAACACCATTGCACCTAAAACAAGAATTTTACTCAAACCAGATTGAGATTCAGATTTACCTTTGGATTTGCTAGAAGGCTCCTCTTTTGAAATAGCTTGAATAAATTTTTCTTTCTTATTCTTCTTATCCTCCTTCTTCCATTTGTTCTTCCATGGAGTAGAAGAAGAACCTGCAAAATTATATTTCTCCTTCCTCTTAAGCTGGCTCTCAACTTTCAAGGCCATCTGATACATTTCATCCAATTCCATATAGTGCTGCAATTCAACCTTGTCTGCAATATTTCTATTCAAACCATTCAAAAATCTTGCCATAGAGGCTTCACTATCCTCTTGGCTATCAAGCTTCATCATGAGTGTCTCCATCTCCATGTAGTACTCTTCAACACTCATACTTCCTTGTGAAAGTTCCTGCAATTGGCGATACATTCCTCTAGAATAATGTGGAGGTACAAACCTCTTCCTCATAATCTGCTTTAATTCTCGCCAAGTGCTGACTGGATCCTCTAGATTTCTTCTTCTATTAATTGTCAGCTGGTTCCACCATATGCTGGCATATCCACAAAATTCTACCAACCAATTTAACTTTCTTTTCCTAGAATAATTGTGACATGCAAAAATCAGCTCAATCTTACGTTCCCATTCCAGATAAGCATCTGGATCATTCTTGCCCTGAAAAGGAGGAATTTTAAATTTTATAGAATTTAAATTGGTGTCAACTTTCTCACCTCCACTACTAGTGCTATCTCTTGAGTTATTCTTGCCTCTGAACCTAGCAGGCTTCCTGACTTCCTGTTCATCATCAGAATCAGGCTCTTCTCTTGATTTCTTCTGTTCCATGCGATCCATTCGCGTGGTTAATCCCTGTAACATTTCAAACATTCTAGCCATATCCTTCTGTACATAATTACTCTCATCTTCTTCCTTCCTTGGTGGGCTAGACATCTTGTAATTGTTAGAATTTTCAAACAAATAATAGAAACGGAAAGAAAACCTCACTTCACTCCCTCACGTGTATCTCTCACAAAATATAACACTCAACACTCGTATTTCACACAAACTCAAAATACACTTACCACCTTACCTCTCGATCCTTCGTCTTATGGTTCTGTATCGAACTTGGATCTCAATTCTTGAATTTTCCTTCTTGTTTTGTTCCTCACAACACCTTAATCCGCGGTAAGTATATAACAGGATCTAAATTCCACTCAACCAGAAAACAAAGATGAATTCTCAATTTCACTTTTTTTTTACTTGTTTTTTTTTTTTCTTTTGCAACTCTTTTCTTGATTTTTTTTTTAATTTCTCTTTTTTTTACAAGAACCCTAACAACAAATTCAACAACCAAAGAAATAGAAAAGATAATATGAACGAACCAATTTAGGTTTTGATGTATCGTTTTCGATTCTCACTGAATTTGGATGATTCCTAGAAAACCTAGGGCTCTGATACCAATATGATGCGTGCTCGGCACGGATCTTGAATTTCCCGGACTCTAAGAATCAAGAAGGCGGACTTTGACCCAATGAAATATTCAAATCTGGATTTGAAACTCCACGAACCTTGGTATGATAAGATGGAATTGACCTCGACCTATGGTTGAGTAACCTAAAGAACCTTGGTACAATAATGAACTCAACAAGAATTCAAATTCTTGAAGAAATTCCAAGTTCTCAAAAGAACTCAAAGAGAAAGGATTTCTCTCAAATTGTATTTCACAATGAAAAAATGTATTCTGTAATTTGATTTGTCTATCTCTCACACTAGCCTTAATATATAGGCTATTACAAAGCAGTTATGTAACTGAAAAATCATAATTATGGCAGTTACGTAACTGATAACATAACTGAAAAAAAAAACTATAATTGTGGCAGTTACGTAACTGATAACGTAACTGAAAACATAATTATAATTAATCCCTATATTATTAAAAAAATAGAAATTCGAAAAGACAAAAATTAAATGAAGGCCGACGACATTGGTCTTTGCACTACTGATGTTGAGCCCAAAATAGGCAACTCTGGACTTATTTCCATTTGTGATGTTGTATTATCCTTCTGGGTTGCGAAAATGATAGTAAAAGACTTCATTTTTTTGTTCTAAATCGATGTTGGTGAACTTGGAGTGATCTTCAACAAATTTTTGCACAAATCCTTGAAATCTTTCCTGAAGCTTCTTGTCTCTATATCCTGTAAGCATTCCTTCAGGAACTTGAATTTGTTGAGGTGAACTTGGTGCTATTGTACCTTCATTAGCTTCCTTCGAGCCCATTGCTTTTATTTTGCTGCAGACGAGGTCTCCGGGGAGGAAAGCTTTGTGTCAAACCTTCTTGATGTAGTACCATGCTGCTCTCTATTGCAAACCTTTTTCTTAGGAAAAAAATCCGATAAGAAACAATGTTTCAAAAATTTTGTTAACAAGTGGAAAAATTTCTATTGGCTTTGAAAGCCGCAAATCAGTGGCTTTGAAAATTGCAAATCGGTGGCAAATTTGCCTCAGTGCATCATAATCATTTATTGTCTTATGATTTTCAAGAGGCTTACTTATGAACTTCAGTCCTATTTTTCGAACTAGATTGACTTCGATAAATGCCTGATTTCCTCAAGTGGTTAGGGGTTTTCTTGAGGCACTCTTGAAATCTCTGGAGTGCTCCTCTCAACTTCAGGGCTAAATGGTTTTGCATGCATTTGGGGATATGTTTACTACTTCACAAGCTTAAACATTTTTTTTTTGGGCCCAGAAATCAATATAGCACTATCCGAGTTATCTAGTCAAGATGACTTCCCACACTCTCATAGGCCTATTTTGACACATGACTTCAATTCCAAAAAATTATGCTCCATTTTGTAAGAAATACACATCAGTTAATCAATTGGATCTTTTCAAGGACCATAACGTAAGGTCTTTGGTCAAGGGTTTATACAAAAAGGAATATAATGTATAAGCCAATTTTGAAGCAATTCATTCTCATACCATCTTAGGTTTACAAGTCAAGAACCCTAGGAAAAATTGGCAACATACTTACCCTAGTTTCATGGATAGTCATTACTAAAAATAAGTCATTTTCTTTGGTCGGAAGAGCTTCTAGAAAGGTAAAATCGCAATAGGAACCAATAACATCAAAATTAGGCATTTGAACTCTTCTTCACATGTATTTGAGGTGTGACTACCTTGTTTGAAATTTTGCTTACTTCTTCTTCTTTTCCTCTCCTCCTCTTTTTTTTTTTTTTTTGGTTTTTTCTTGCTTTTCTTTTTTTATTCTATTTGTACTCCTCTCTTTCTCTCTCTATCTCCTCTCTCTCTCTCTCCCCCCTCTCCCCCCGTTTTTTTACAAGCACTCAATAAGATAAAGTGATCTTTCCTTTGATTATATATAGCTCAAAACTTATAGTGTAAGGGATCTGGGATAGAAGCTCCTCTTTGTCTTATAGGAAAAGAATTTTCCAAAATAATGATTGTTCATGAATTGGCGCAATTGAAGCAAGAATCGAGTAGTTTTATCCTTTTCTCTTGTTAATGGCCATAATATCCTAATTGCTTTATTGTGAGGTGATTCTTGATAAGGTTAATTTTAAAGAATTTCTTTAAATAGCTCAACGAGTTGACAAAGGATAAATATGTATTTGGGATAGATTAATGAATGCTTAAAATCATTTTGTCTGGTGTATCTCATGCAAAATGGACCTCCTTTAAGGAACGAGTCTATTGTCCTCAGATTAGATGACTTTCAGCTCTCGAATGTATTTAGGGTTAGTGTTAAAAGCATAGGTTGCCTCTTTTCATCTTAAACCCTTTAAATAGTAGAATACCCTTTCTTAAGTATAAAAATTATCGGAATAATGGATTCCCCAAAGCATGCTCTCATAAAGTCAATCCATTACAAACATTAAATACACAGCCAAAATAGAATAAAGAAAAATGTATCGTAAGAAAACTCATTTTAATACATAGTCTTCTTTTCAACATTGAAAATAAACCAATTAAGCAAATGCAATAAATAATTCTTTTTTTTTTTTTGTGGTGGCTTCTTAGCAATGTTTGTGCCTCTCTCTTCATTATACTTTAGTTGGGTGGATTTACTAGAGATACCCCTAACCTCTTTAAGTGATGGGTCAACTTATCAGGTAGTAACGAACTCTCAACACTTGATGGTGACTCATTCAAATTCACTTCATGGCCCAGAGTAGTGCAAATGTTGTCGATGTGCTCATTGGCCTCTATGAGGTTTGGCTGGGTAGGTTCTACATCAATTAAATCTTCAACCTCTAATAGTCTTTTGTGGAATGACCAACTTGGCCGATGTGATACTTATATTGTGCGTTGGGATCATACTTCTTTGGAAAACGAAAGATTAAAAACTAAAAAAGAAAGACATAAGGGATCGAGCTCTTACCTTCTAATGTTTCCTTGCTAGGAAGTTGAGTATCTTAACTGGAGAGCCATGCCTATCAAGCTTCGTCCTCAAAGAACTCACCTATACAACCATAAAAAACGGAGCCACATCCTTCCCATAGAGGGACTAGGAAACAAACTATTCCAACATAGATACTTAGGCATCCCCACTGCTTCTAGGTATGTCAAGGACATTGCCCAACGTATGAGGATGTGGAACCCCGATCTTGTGGTGAGCCTTCAGGGGAACATCCTTACCCTTGATTACCTGCCCCAAAACATTATGAGGAGCTATATCGAACTCCTTAGCAATATTATCGACATCAACAGAAACATTTTCCTTGGGCTTTGCACCTATGACTAAATCATGAACTAGCTCTACCACAATTGTAGGAGTCGAAGACATAATGGTTTTAACCTTTCAAGGAGGCTGCACCAATGGCAATACCTCCTTTGAGCTTGACTCATCCAGAAGGGCATCCATCCTCGCCTTCTTTACTGAATAAAAATCACCACCTTCATCACCGCCAGTACAAAAGGGCCACAATCCCCTACCACCACCAGTAACAAATCAATAAACTTACTAATAATGATCTCCTCCTTACCTTTAGAAGTTCTTCTCTTCTTCCTCCTTCATCCGTTCCTACCACACACATTACCCAACTGTCTAGCCATCATACCAGCAATGTCCCTTATAGGAAGTCCTGAAAACGGAAGAAGATTTACAAAGGAAGCAACAATAGTGAAAAATGTTGCCTAATCGCTTTATAAAATAACGACCAGACAGTCGAGGTGGGGGGGTGCGAGTGTCACGCCCCAAAGGGTACCCTAAACGTAACAGTCCACCACACTCAACATTAAAGCTTAAGTATGACAACCTTAGCCACTCCAAAAGTTTTGATATTAAGTGTAAGGCGTGCTCTCACAAATTTAGAGGACCATATATGGAATTATGAAGCTTAAGAAGATATAATAACATATTAAGAAAAGAGGATTCATAATAATAATTTTCTCATATCAATGGTTTTACAAACTTAGGGATATTTCCCATGATCCCTATTCTATTACAAGATATTTGTACATTATTTCTAATACTAAACTTCATCTAGAATTTCCTTTATCCAAAAAGAAATTACCTGACCGTGGGTCCTCGTGACCTTAACCATAAATAGGGAAACTGCAAAAGATATCTATGAGGGTATAAGCTAACAGGCTTAGTGAGAATTATTTCCATAAATAACTTTTTGTAACAAAGTTTCAACAAGTTAATTAATCAAAGAAATGAAATGCAACATACACGTGGGCAAACAAGGCATATAGTTTTCCGGAAGCTATATTTAATGGATTTGCGCCCTCCATTCGGGGTTTGGTGATACATAACCTCAAAATAAGTAGTTTTAATAAAAAGTTTTATGCTTTTGATCAATATCGCCAAGCACATAAAGTCTACTTGAATTGAGCCTTGCTTTCGGATCTTCCGCCAAGCATTTCCTTTTTCCATAACGCAGCCAAGCAATCGCTTTCGGATCCTCCGCCAAGTGTTGCTTTCGACATGAGCTTACTATCCTTCTCACCCAAGGATAATAACCCAAAATGCAATATGACTCACTTCGTGATATGCATGAATCCATTTATTTATTATATCGTAACATTATTATTATCAAGTTTATGGTGATCAAGGCATCTCATACAAAGCAAGTATTTATACTAAACAACCATTTTAAATCAATTCAGGCCTTGATATTCTTAGGATTCTTTCAAAGAATTATTTACATACATATCCATTTATCTTTTCCTAGCTTCTAATGCAACTATTTACAAGCACAACAAGTATAGCATTTAAAGAAATAAACCCACGATACCATATCGACTATTTCTCTATGCTGATGAGTCGTTCACACACTCCTCCTAATCGAAATAATCTTCGGGATAAAGGTATCCTTCCTCTGAGTCACCTAGCCAAAGAAAATACCCACGATGAGTATTTCTTGATGATTTTCTTGAATTTTGACAAAACAATATCAAAAGAACGTTAAAGTTCGTATAAAGGAAAGTTCCAACTTAAAATGGCCATAACTTGGTCATTTTAAGTCGGAATCGCGCATATAATATACCGATTTCTACCTACTCAAAAAGATCTACCCATTTCAAAAATTATTTTTAACAAATAAGGTCATATAGGCTCCGAAACAGTGGCGACAAAATTCACCACGCATTTTCCAATGCAAAAACAACTTTGGTTTAATCAATCAAAATTTGTTTGATAAATACTTAGTTATCTATATAGTTGAAAAGTTCTCTTTTTATGGTTAATTAGCTCATATTTATTCATGCTCAAGTGTTTGTTGTCCATTCATGTTGCTCCAATAAAATGATGTCGGTTTTGGAGTTTTTAGAAAAATTATAGTTTACAAGAATTCACTTTTGTAAATCTCTTGAAATAAATATTTTGTTTCCTTTGTTTTCCAAAGATGTTTTATGTTGATATATATATATATATTTCCAAGTAACTTTTTGAAAATAAATTTTCTTCTTTCTATATTTTCTATATTAATGCTATTTTTCCTATTCATTTTTCCTATACAAATTTCTTGGTCTATTGGTTTGCAAAAATCTTTATTTGAAAATTCCTCATCCTTTCGTTATGCTATATTTTTCATAAAAATCATTTTTGTACCAACAATTTTCTTTTGAAAACCAAAATGGAATATTAACGGTTTTAAAAAGCTTTTCATGTCAAAAGTAGTTTCAAAAAAAAAAATTTTAGTGAGTTTTTTTGGTAACTTAAAATGAGATAACTTTATTTTTGTTTAAACTATAGATCGTATACTTTACACAAACTTGTTTCTAAGTGTCAAAATCTCCTTTTTGTCAATTATTTTTAGAACGTAAAACTTTAGACAACAATTTAAATGAACATGAATTATGAGAAAATAATAGCAAGCAAAATAACAAAAGTAATAAAGTCAAGTATTGGGAGTCTTAGCTTTTTCAAGGCTCCTAGGACTAAGAAGTAGACTAGTCCCAAAATAAAAATAAAATGAAAGAAAGAAAAATTTGTTTTGACTTGATGAGGACAAGTCTAAGACTAGAGATTAGTCTTAATTTAACAAGGAATAAATAAATTACGATGGAATAAATAAATTGCAATGGAATAATAAATAAATTGCATTTGCATAAAAATAAATAAATTGCAAGTGAGCTTATATGCTCTAAAGAATATGTATATATATATATAATATATAGATAATAATACTCAAATATAGTAACAATAATATGAACAAAAATAATAACATAAATATAAATAGATTTTCATGAACGTGAACAAGAACAACACATGAACATAATGTAGCTTACATAACATTTAGTCTTTGGAAACTCACACTATGTATGTAAAGTTACATGATATGAGAGAAAGAAAATAATATAAGATGGTTACCTAAAGAAGATTTTGGTAGTAGCATGTGGTTATGGGTTTTTGTTGTAGGTAGAAGTTGTTTTGGAATTATTTTGAGAGAGTTTTGGGATGGTGATTGGAGAGAGTTTTGAAAGAAGAATTTGAGAGAGTTTTGGGATGGTGATTGGAGAGAGTTTTGAAAGAAGAATTTGAGAGAGTTTTCTTAAGAAATTTGTGGGTAGTAATTGTATGAAGAAGTGAAAGATGATGGGGGTTTTATATTAAAATGAGAGTGATTTTTGTATGATTAAAATAAAAGAAAAATAAAACAAATTAAGAGGGTGTAGAGGGGAGGGGGCGCCGGCCACATGATGGAGAGAGGGAAGAGATTTTATTTTTTTATTTTTTGTTAAACAAATGTAGTAATATGTAAGGTGGATGTGAAATAAAGTTATGGGAAAGGTAAAAGTAAATGTTATAGGTTATGGAGTGTGTAAGAGTAGGTGTAAGAAAAAGTAAAGATAAAAGAATAGTGTAATGTAAGATAGATATGACCAATAAAGTACCGGTAGTAAGAAAATACGCGTATAAATTCGATATCTGTTATTCTATTCTGAGGTCTTGGACAAGTTTTTCAAGAACCATGTCCGATCGGGTTCGAAACGAGTTGTGATTTTACTAATCTGATCTTTTTATGTTGCCTTAGATAATTCCGCATTATTTTACATTCTAAACTTCTACTTATCCTCACCGAGTTTCTTATTCGGGCATGCCGGACTTAAGCTATTACGTCTAACTAGAGTTTTGTTGACTTTTAGAGCTTCGGTCGACTTCTGGTTTAGGGTTTTAGGCTAAACCGATTCCAAAAATTTGGGGTTTTACAGCGAGGGGGTGCAAGGGGGAAGCAAGATTACTCAACTCATGACTAAAGCACGAACTGCTGATGGCTTACACCAAAGTGCCTAGAAATCAAATATTTACTTGTGCTTCTCCTTAATGCTTACAATCCACCACTACTGCTTCCACTTAAACCCACTCAAGCTAGGTAAATTGTGAAACAGTGCCAAGTTGCACTCCAACTGCTTGGCAAAATAATACCATCCTCTTTTGATAGATTTGTGTGTAAAAGAGAAGCAAAATAATACTGCAGTAGGTCTTACCTTCATAACTCAACATAAAGCCTCGAAAGGCCATTAGGAACGTCTATGCATTAGAAAGAAGCTTGGTAGGAGAAAGCCTAAAATACAATATACACTACTCTTTGGAATATAGTGAAAGGTACATTCACCCAAGCTTGAATGGTTTTTTGTAAAGGGAAAACCTCCAGTTCTAGCAAGTACACCTTATCACCGTTTGCCAGT
>JAMXBD010004208.1:0-78068 GCA_024138025.1 Combretum micranthum
ATTTTGCTAAATAATAAAAAAGACAAAAAATGGTAAAAAATGAAAATAAAAATATGAATTGTACAATTGTTGATAATTGTAAATATTAGAGCAATCGAAGGATATTTGGTGAGTTTAAAATTTTAAAGTGATAACCGTTTAAGTTTTAATAGGTTAGCCTCCGAACCCAAGATATTCTGGTTTTCAAATTTTGATTTTTTAAATCAAATTTTTTTTTTTTTTGCAGACTATAGTAAGTTAAGATCAACCGACCCATTGATCTTAACTTTTATTTTTTTCCTGATTTTTATCGGGTGGTGACTCCAAAACATTTTCAAATTAAATTTCTTTTAATCCCAGTCGAGGATTCATGTTAAATGGGTTAAGGTTTAAAACGAATCGGATTAGAAGAAATTAACCAGATAATGAGAAAAATTCAGGCTCGACATCATGTAACTACTTTATGAGAAAAATATGATATGTCTATAGGTTGGAGATCACTAGACTATGTATTTATATAAACTTGAAGACATTAGCGACGGTAGGCCCCTAAGAATTGTAATTGACCTTATTTATATTTCATGTTAAGTATTTGTCTTATCTTGTTACTTAATTATTATCAAAGTAAATTGTATTACTCTGATGCATTCCCTCTTATGTGTTCTACAGTTGTAATAATATAAAAGCCTTTACGTGACTAAGGAAGTCATTCTTGGACTTTAATATTGTGCACGATGGGCTGCCATATTTAGGGTGCCCCTCAAGGCATGATACTATTCTTATGTTTTTATTTCCCATAAAACTTTATACATATCATATCTTCACTTTAAATTACTTTTTATTATAAAATAAAAAATAAATCAATTATCTCCCTCTCTTTTTCCAAAACCGGCGCCTCCCTCTCTATCACTATCTAATTTTTTTTCTTTTTTCATTTTATCTAATTACAATAAATTCCCTCCACATTATATACGAATACCCTCTTTTACTCAATTTTTTTCACATCTCTCACTTACATACCAAGCTCCTCAAAAATTACTTCACAAATCTCCTCTCCAAAATTCACTTCCCAGCACTTTCCTCTTCCCATACAACAACCATCTCCATGCAACCATCAACACACCATTTCTTCTTCCATCTACACTTAACTTTAGGTAAAAGTTCTAAAACCTTCCTCATATTCATGTTAACATAACATGACTATATTGTATGTTTGATTTCCAAACCCCATGAGCATTATGCTAAGGATGAAGTCATGAAAAAAAAATATGTTCATGTCTTGTTCAATACTATGTTCATATATAATTGTTGTTGTTATATTGTTGCTCCTAATCTAACTCTTATATATTATTAAGTATAGTTATGTGTGTATATATATATGTATGTATTCTTAGAACCTATAAGCTCACTAACATAACTTTTTATTTATGCTTTTATGTTTCTCGCAATTTATTTATTTATTTTATGCAATTTATTAAGATTAGTCATTTTAGTCTCAGACTTATTGATGTGCCTAGATCGATGGAAAGCAGCGGATGTCAAACTCAAATGAATTTATGCTATTGATGTTTTTAGATTTATAGGTATAACAATGGATTAAAAGTATATGAATGGCACCAATGAATGGATATGACACACCGCCTATGACCAAACTACGCTATTCTTAAATTGATATGACTCACAATCTAGTAATAATGGTTGGTTCGCCATGATTACAAAGAAATCGATAAGAATAAGGAATCTTGCCACAACCAATGAACAGATATGACATACCTACTGTCGAGCCTGGATTTTTCCACTTATCTGATCTGGTTCATTTCTCCTAACCCGATTCACATTAAACCCGAACCCATTTAACATGAATCATCGACTAGGGGTTAAAAGAAATTTTTGAAAACTTTTTAGAGTCGCCACCCGATATAAATTGGGAAAAAATAAAAGCTAGGATCAATGGGTCGGTTGATCCTAACTTAGCAACTAGTCTGCGAAAAAATTTGATTTAAAAAAAACAAACTTTTTAAAAACCAGATATCATGGATTCAGGGGCTAACCTATAAAACCAAATCGGTTACCACTTTCGGAATTTTAAATTTATAATATATCCTTTATATGCTCAAATGAAACAAAACAAATATTTATATGTCACATTTTTCTATTTTTTTTTTAGAATATGAATATCAACAAAACATCTTATATTTACAAAATATTTATTCACAATATTTATTAAAAAAAACATTTTTTCATTTTTTAATGTCGCCCTGTAGGTGCCTACGTACTCGCTAATCGAGATCAAACAAAACGTAGTTCTTTTAAAAAAGAACTTAATTTGTTGATCAATTTTATAATTTTGAACTATTCTCACTTTAAGTTCATTAAATTTTAAATTTTTATGAAAATCATTTTGATGATCCTATGATCTAATCATTGATTTTTTATTTTATGAAAACATATTTTTCTAAGTCCAAAAATCATTTTTCTAAAACCAATTCATGATAATTCATGACTACTCTAATGCTATATGAAAAATTAATTTGATTAAAATTGAATGAATATTTTCATAGTAAATTTATGAAAATGTTCTGATTGAAAATTTTTGATTATTTTCATAGCCAATTTATGAAAATAATCTTGATGAAAACTTAATGATTATCTTCATAGTAAATTTATGAAGATAATTTGATTGAAAACCTTTGGTTATTTTCATAGTAAATTTATGAAATAATTTGATTGAAAACTTTATGATTATTTTCATAGCAAATTTATGAAAATAATTTGAAACAACTTAATGATTATCTTCATAGCAAATTTATGAAGATAATTTGATGAAAACTTTTGATTATTATCTTCATAGCAAATTTATGAAGATAATTTGAACAACTTAATGATTATCTTCATAGCAAATTTAATGCTGTATGAAAATATTTTTATATTGAAAAATTTAATCCAAACTCACCTGGACCGTTGGATCGTTCGGATCAGATCTGGAACGCTGATCTGATTACTTGATCAGAGCCGTCTGATCTGTTGACTTTCAATCTGGGTCGTCTAACCTGCTGACCGTTGACTATTGATCGTTGACCATTGACTGCACGAGTAGACTGAAACCAACAATCAATTTGCTTTCTTTCCCCAGGAACCTGGACCGTTGGGTCGTTCGGATCAGATCTGGAGCGCTGATCTGGATGTGGACCGTTGACCATTGACCATAGACCATTGACTGCACGAGTAGACTGAAACCAACAATTGATTTGCTCTGCTTCTTCTTTTTTTTTTTTCTTTCTCTCTCTCTCTTTTTGTGTTTTTCTCTCTCTAAACTCTTACTTTGAAAATTTTCGAATGCTTTGAATCTCTGAGTAATCCTTGTAATTGTTTGTGTTCCTTTTGTTCATGGATCATTCCTATTTATAGATCCATGGTCTGATTTCAGTTTACGAATTGCATTTAATGACTTCCCAATTTTCGCAAAAAATTTAATTCGAAAATTGGAATTTGATTCATTCGTAACTGACGAAATTAATGATCAGTTACGAATTACATTTAATGACTTCCCAATTTTCGCAAAAAAAAATTAATTTGAATTTGATTCATTCGTAACTGACAAAATTGATGATCAGTTACGAATTGCATTTAATGACAAAATTCATTTGTAACTGACAAAATTTAATTCGAAAATTGGAATTTAATTCATTCGTAACTGACGAAATAATGATCAGTTACGAATTGCATTTAATGACTTCCCAATTTTCTGAAAATTGGAATTTGATTGATGATCAGTTATGAATTGCATTTAATGACTTCCCAATTTCCTGAAAATTGGAATTTGATTCGTTCGTAACTGATGAAATTGATGATCAAATCCTCGCATATTCGATCCTATCTCTATATAGGATCAATTGAATCGTTCAAATTCATTGAATTTGATCAGCCGCCATTGATGATTCTTCAATTTTTCCAAATTTTCGAAAATTTTCCCCAATTTTCAAACTGAAAAATTAGGGTTGTTCGAGGCTTGATTTTCGCACACATTTAATATAAATCCAATCTATCCCATGCCGACATTGAATCCTCATCCTTATTTGCCTCTTCATGGAATCAAACCCAGGTCCTGTGGCTGGTCTAGTCATATGGGTCAGTGGTCTTAACTGTTAGGCCGTTAGCCTGTGCCTGGTTGGGTTCACAAATTTAAACTTTAAGGTTCATTCAAAATAATTTTAAAATTTGTTTAATTATCTTTATGAGCAATTTATAAACAAAAATATGTATTATATCAAGCTCAAATAATTTTTTTTTTAATAATAATGTATTTTTTCTTTTTTTTTCTTGTTTATTTGGAAAAGACACACTGTTTTTTTTTTCTCTCATTTTTTTATTTATTTACCTTACTACTTCTTATTTTGCTACTTTTGATTTTTTGTGCTATTTTTTGATTTTTATCTATTTTTACTATTTTTTTGTGAGCTTGACATAATACTAATTTTTATCGTAAATTTGAGCTAAATTGAGCAAAAATTGGGTGTCTACACCTACCTTATTTTATGCAAAGGCTTCCATATCATACAAAAGGCATACAATAAATAAGGGATCGCATTGGAGTAGTTCAATTTACTTTGATAACAATTAAATAACAATGTAAGAGAAATACTTAAATGAAACATAAACATGGTCGATTACAATTCTTCGGAGCATAACCTCGTTAATGTCTTCAAGTCTACACAATTATACTTATTATTAATTTCCAACATATTAACATAACATATATTGCTCATAAAGAAATTTCAAAAAAGTAAATTCCTGTATGCTTCTACTTCTTCCGCAAAAGCTTAATGATCCACTAATGTTTTCCTTAATGGCCCTTCTTTGATTTGAGTCTCAAGCATATCTGCTTCAACAAAATCTATGAGGTTATAAGCTTACAATGTGCTTAGTGAGATATTTTCCCATTATTCACACCAAAAATCATAAACATACAAGTTGATTAGTCAAACATATGCTATGCTTATACAACAATCACATGATGAGAACACATATATGTATAGTTATCCAGAATCTATATATAGAATGGATTTACGCTCTCTATATCAAGGATTAGGGAATTGTTGGTGAAGGTCATCTTGATCTTCTAATGCTAGTCCGTAGGCACATACCCAAAGTGTTTGGTTAGCACGGCTCCAAACGAGAGTCGCATTCCCCAGGTGTTGTAGATTTCCTAGAAGGAGCATGGCTCATGTCCTAGTATACTAGCGACTCATCTAACTTTACGCTTATGAGTAGCAGCCTTTCGAAATGTGACTCGATGGATGCTATGCGTGATCATTTTCTTGTTAACATCATTTCGTATTATGATTCATTAAGAGTGATCAATCAATTTAAACACACATAAGCATACAAATGAATGAACATATGTCATGCCCCAAAGGGTATCCTAAACATGATAGTCTGCCATACTCAATATTAAAGCTTAAATATGACAATCTTAGTCATCCCATAAGCTTTGATATCAGGTGTAAGGCGTACGTTCACAACTATGGAGGACCAACTTTGAAACAAGCTGTTTAAGAAGACGTACATATCATAATTTAAGAATGGAAATCATAACATAACATCTTAAATATGGAAATATATAAAGGTCTTTCAAAATATCAAAAGGACATTCCCTTATCAAATATAAAGTCTATCAAAGTCTTTTAATTTAAATACATTAGAGATTTACTTAGAAGTCTAAGTCTACATCTAATCTTTGACTTCTTCTAAAAACTCCTTAGGCCAAAAGGTAATACCTGGGAGAAATAACCCTGGGGCATCAACCATAGATAGGGGTGCTGCAAAAGATATCTATAAGGGGGTAAGCTTCTTGCTTAGTGAGAATTAATTCCATAAATAAAGTACTCAAACAATCAATATTCAAATAAGTTATTTAACAAGAATATGAGATGCAATCAAATACGTGAGCAAACAATACATATGATTTTCAGGAATCATATGTTTCAATGGATTTACCTTCCATTCGATGGTTAGGTGTTCTGAGCAACAAGGCATGTCACGCCCTGAAGGTACCCTAAACGTGGCAATCCACCACATATAATATCAAGACTTAAGAATGACTACCTTAGTCATGCGAAAGCCTTAGTATTACATGTAAGGCGTCTATCACGGCAATAGAGACGCTTTTGGGAAGCATAGTTTAAGCAAGTAAAGATGAACATACAGAATCCAGAAATAATATATTATATCATTAATAACCAAGATCTATTACATGATTTCTTAAGGGCATACCCCTGCTAATTCAAGGATCTAATAGTCTTTACAACATTCAAAAACTACATTAAAGATTTCAAAGGAATTCTAATCTAAGTCTTCAAGTAGATTTCCTCCAAAAGCTTCAATGGAAAACTACACGGATATGGGGAGATCCCAAGCACAAAAAGAGGTGTTCCTGAGAAGACAAATACCTATAGGGTGTAAGCTTATGGGCTTAGTGAGTAAATCCCAGAAAATTCATACTCAAAGTAAATTATCAATCAAGTTTATTAGTCAAGCAATGAAATGCAACAACTACGTGAGCATACAAGACATATGACTTTTCGGGAATCATATGTTGAATGAATTACGCTCTTCATTTGGGGTTGGGTATTCAAGCCAATTACAGCCACAACTTTCTAAACACTTTTATAGTTCTTATAGGCTCCTATATGCCATCAAAAACTTGTAGTATTTACAGGCTCCTACTAGACATCAATTTACGTAGTTCTTACTAGCTCCTACTCGCCACTTACATGATATACCAGTTATGTCTACCACCACTATTATACACTTGTCCCACCAATTGTATAGTAGTGAATGCAATATGACTCAACATATGAAGTGCATAAACAATTTCTTAATTAAAGTCTAGTAGTTATATTTAGCTTCTTTCAAGTGAGCAACCAATTTCAAACACTCCAAGATATTAATGTACATACAACTTTATTATAACAAATCGAGTTTCGATATACTTAGCATTCTTTCAACATATTATCATACAACTTCCATTTGATTTTCGCCTAAATTCCAGTGCAACTAATTTTTACAAGCACAATCAAGAGTATGAAAAATAACAGGAAGTAAACTCATCAGCCATGATGACACCTTTCTTGAAATGGATGAGTCGTTTGGGATTTCCACTAATCGTAGTAATCTTTGGATACGAAAATCCTCCTCGAGATTATCTAATTAAGAAGAATACCCAAAATGAGTATTTCATGAAGTTTCTCTTCTTGAAGATTCTAAACTTTTCTAAAATCGCGGTAAAATCGTATAAGAGGAAATTCCAACTTAAAATGGCCATAACTTGCTCATTTTAACTCGGTATTTCGCAAATAATATATCGTTTCTACCTACTCAAAAAGATCTACACATTTCTAAACTTAATTCCATAAAACTAAGTCGTTTTGGGTCCCTAAAAGGCAGCGACCATTACCACGAATTTGTAAAAACTTGATTTCTTCCTTTTATCAAAAGCTCACTTGAAGAGATAGATTTTCCAAATATTTTTGTAAGCTTTTTGAAAGGTATAAACATATATGTATTGACTCATAACAATGTATGAAGTAAATGAAGTTGTCTCAATTTATGAAAAAGTAAAGTCTTGAATGATTTTGAACTTGAGAATTTTTGAAATATTCATTTTACTTTGAAAAGATTTTTAGTTACTTGAAATGAGTGTTTCTTTTTCTAAATTTAATTTCTTGTAATAGTTCTAAATTTCTAAAGAATGATTTTTATTTTTCTAAGCTTAGATTCCAACAACTTTTAAAAGTAATAACAATTTCATAAAAGAATATTTTTGTTTCTTGTGATTATTCAAAAGAATTTCTAATACTTGATGAAAAATAAGCTTTTATAAACCTTTTTATTTAAGAAAAATCATTTCTAGGTATGTTTATGAGTTTTTAAGAAACTTAATCTCTTCATTTATTTCTAGAAAAGAATCTTTAGTTTAAGAAAACACTTCCTCCTTTATTTATTTTTTTTTTTTGAGACAAAATCATTATGTTCATGCATGAATATAATCATAAAATTATGAAATGTAAAGAAACATAATAACTTGAAAGAATAAGCAATTAAAGGAATAAATCAAGTATTGGGACCTTAGCTTCATCAAGGTACCCCGGGACTAAGAAAAACTAGTCCCTAAAAGAAAAGAAAATGTTTGACTTGATGAGGACAAGTCTAAGACTAGAAAGACTAGTCTTAAAAACAACTTGAAATTAAATAAATTGCAATGAAGTAAATAAAGTGCAAGAAAAGTAAATAAATTGCAAGACAATGAGCTTATATGCTCTAAATATAATATAGCCATATAGATATATTAGATAATTATTGAACATAAAAGAAACATAAAGGAGTTTAGATTATGAACAAAAACAAAGTATGAACCTATTGTTTTTTCTTAACCTTCATGGTTTTAGAAAACACACACTAAGTTCATACTAAGTAGATGAACATATGAAAATCTTGAAGGCATATTACCTACAGAAAGAAGAAGAAGAGAACTTCTTGTAAAGAGATTTCTTGGAGAAATTTTGAGAGAGATTCGAATATAGTAAAGTAGAAGTGTGAAAGAAGTGGAAGTATGATGGGGTATTTATAGGAAAATGTGGGAGATAATTTGTGTTAATTAAATAATTGAAAATTAAAACAATTTGAGAGGAACAAGGGGGTTGGCCAGCGCAACTTTGTAGTGTAGGGGAAGAAGAAATTTATTTTTTTATTTTTTTTAATTAAAAGTAAGAAATGAGAGATGTGAAGTTGTATTGAAATGAAAATGTGTAAGAAATAGATTATGGGTCATAAGAGTAGGTTGTAAGAAAAAGTAGAGATAGATGAATAGTGTAGAATAAGAAAATAGTGTAATGTAAAAGTAGACATGACAATTAAATGCCGGTAGTAAGAAAATATGCGTATAAATGCGATATCTGATATTTTTAGCTATTGAAAAATTACGAAATTGATATTTTGGAAATCTTATATTTTTACGAGTCTAACGGTAATATTCAAGATATTTTCCTATTCTGAGCTCCCGGACACGTTTTTTAAGAACTGTGTCCATTGGGTTCAAAAACACTCGAATTTCAAAACTGATATTTTTATACATCCTAAGCTATTACGAACCATTGTAGCTAATTATTCCAACTTTGTTTTCTAAGGCTAAAGAAAACGGAAATGTTAGATTTAGAATCTAGGGTTTGTACTAGTCTTTGTTGATCTAGGGTTTCGTTGACTTCCGATTAGGGTTAAACTATAATTTGAATCCAAAAATTTCGGGTTTTACAAGGCCATAGTTCACAAATAAAGTTTTTGTAGTTTAGCTCGACTCCACGTCACCTATATAAAAGAAATACCTAAAATGAGTATTTCTTGCAAGTTCTACTTAAACTTAAAATTCTATTTCATTAAGTTCGTCTAAATTCGTATGTGATGAATTCTAACTTAAAATGATCATAACTTACTCCTTTTAACTTGAATTTGGTATATTATATACACTTTCCTACATACTCGAAAAGATCCATCAATTTCTAAGGTTATTTTCTTTATAAAAGGTCATTTGGTTTTCTAAAGGACACATTATAGAATCAACACGAAAATTCCCACTTTTAAAGTATGATTTTTCTAACTTTGTATCAATAAAAAATTCCATAGAATATATATATATATATATATATAGTTGAAAAATCCTTTTAATACATATGCAACTCATAATAAATACATGATTCTAATGATGTTGTCTCAATAAATGATTTTTCATAAAATAATCTTGTTTTGGTAGTTGAAAAAGTGAAATTTGACAAAATTATGTTAAGTTGTTTGGAAATAAAACTAAGGATTTTATGTCGTTAAATATGTGATATAATTTATTTTCTTAGATTCTTAAAAGTAAATTTTGATTTAAAAATTTAGTCTTTCTAAGTTATTTTGAAAAACTTATTTTCTAAGTATATTTTACTTGTGAGTCGATTTCTTAACTTATTTGGAAGACTTGTTGGTCTTTTACTAAAAATACTAGTAAACATTTCATAATCAAGTTTTTAAGAAAATTCTTTATGAAAAGTATTATCAATCTTAAGGTCTTTTAATGATAGTTCGAAATCAAAATAAGGAGTTTCCTTAGTTGTTTTTGCAAAAGCTTTATATATCAACAACACTTAGAATCTATGGTGTTTTTTGGTAAAAAATCCTTTGTAAAGTATTTAGTTGAATAAAATTCTAAGTCTAAAGGAAACTTTTTCCTAAGTGAAAAAACTATATTTTTAAATCAGGTTAAGCTTATTTTCTTTTACTTATGAAAGAATCTTTTTTTATTTTTATTAAGACAAATATCAATATGATCATGCATGAAGTATAAATATGTTGCTAGTAACATGACAACAACAACAACAACAACAACAACAACAATAATAATAATAATAATAATAATAAGATAGAAAAATATAACAATAAGCAAGAAATAAATATCAAGTATTGGAAGTCTTAGCTTAATTTCAAGACTTCCGGACTTAGTTATGGGCAAGTCCAAAGAAAGAAAACAAAAGAAATAAGAAAATTGTTTTGACTTGATAAGGACAAGTCTAAGACTAGAAAGACTAGTTTTAATATTAAAGCATGAAAGAAATAAATAAATTACAAGCATAAATAAATAAATAACGGTTATGTTAGTGAGCTTATATACCCTAAGAAATATATATAGATACATAAATATAGATAATATGTTATAGAAGTTAGGTTAGGACAATTATAATAACATGTACATAAATAAAACAACATAATATATAATTTATTCATGAACAAGAACAAAACATGAACATAGTGTTGCTTCTATAACATTTGAATGTTTAAGAAATACATACCATCGTCATGTTAAGTTACATGGCATGGTAAGAATATATAGGTAAGATATTTACCTAAGATAAAAATTTGTTTGGTAGATTAAGAGAGATTTGTGTAATATGTATGTAGAAAGTATGTAGGAAAATGGGTAGTAGAGAAAACAAAAGAGATTTTTGGGAGAGAGAATTTGTGGAGTTAATTTGAGAGAGTTTTGGTAAGGTAGATGAGTGTGTGAAAGAAATGGAGGGAGAGATGGTATTATAGAGTTTTGAGGAGTGAAAATTGTGTAAATTAAATAAATTGAAAAAGAAAAAAATAAATGTGTATGTGTGTGGGAGAGGGGTGGCTAGCATGATTGAGGAGAAAGGGAGAAAAAGGGTGCTTTTATTTCTTTTGTATTTTTATTAATTAAAAGTAATAAGTTGTAAGGTATGTGAATGAAGATGTATGAGAAATGTAAAAAGTAGAAAATATGTATGGTAGAATGTAAGAATAGGAATAGAAAAAGTAGAGATAGATGAATAATGTAGAATAGTATTATAAATAGTAGATAAGACAAATTAATACTGGTAGTAAAGAAAATACGCATAATTAAGCTATATCAAATATTTTTGGATATCAAAAAATTATAAAACTAATATTTCGAAAATCCTTGTATTTTTACGTGTTTAATGGTGTAAATGCCTAATTTTTAGGGTAATGTCAAGCTTAAACCCTAAAGCGGGAAGTCAACCGGAAACCATAAGTCAACAAATCCCTAGGAAACCTTAGCAGTTTAGATTCGGCAACCCTGTGTTCTTAAACCAACGAGTCAAAATATGAGTGGAGAGTGTAGATTGGATCGTAATAATATTAGGATGCTTAAAAATATCAGATTAGTGAATTTTCGACCTATTTCGAACCCGATCGGATACAAACTTTGAAAAGCGTGTCCTAGGGCTCAAGATACAAAAAAATATGTTATTAGTACCGTTAGATTCGTAATTTCATAAGATTTCCAAATATATTAGTGTCGAACCTAGATTTGTCAATCATCTGGTTCATTTCTCATAACCCGATTCACATTAAACTCGAACTCATTTAACATGAATCATCGACTAAGGGTTAAAAGAAATTTTCATTTTTGAAAATGATTTAGAGTCGCCACCCGATATAAATCGGGAAAAAATAAAGCTAGGATCAATGGGTCGTTTGATCCTAACTTAGCTACTAGTCTGCGAAAAAATTTGATTTTAAAAATCAAACTTTAAAAAAAAAAACCAAATATCATAGATTCGGGGTTAACCTATTAAAACCAAATTGGTTACCACTTTTGAAATTTCAAATTTATAATTTATCCTTTTCATGCTCAAAAACTCAAATAATATATTACATAACAATATTTACAAGTCACATTTTTTTTGTTTTTTTTTTATTTTTTATATTTTTTATTGCTAAAAAATTTCATAGAAATAATCAAAGTGATAAACAAAAAATATTTTCTCATTTTTTATTGTCGCCCCGTAGGTGCCTACGTACTCGCTAATCGAGATCAGACAAAACGTAGTTCTTTTGAAAAGAACCTTTGTTTGTTGATCAATTTTAATTTTGAACTCTTTTCACTTTAAATTCATTAAATTTTGAATTTTATGAAACCATTTTTGATGATCCTATGATCTAATCAATTGATTTTCATATTATGAAAATGCAATTTTTCTAAGTCCAAAATCATCTTTCTTTAAAATCATTTTATGATAATTCATGGCTAATATAATGCTACATGAAAAATCAATTTTGATTAACCTTGATTGAATATTTTAATAGCTAATTTAATGCTATATGAAAATATTTTGATTGAAAACTTTTGGATGACTATTTCATAGCTAATTTATGAAAATAATTTGATGAAACTTGGATTATTTTCATAGCGAATTTATGAAAATAATTTGATGAAAACTCGATTATTTTCATAGCGAATTTATGAAAATAATTTGATTAAAACTCGATTATTTTCATAGCAAATTTATGAAAATAATTTGATGAAAACTCGATTATTTTCATAGCAAATTTATGAAAATAATTTGATGAAAACTCGGATTATTTTCATAGCAAATTTATGAAAATAATTTGATGAAACTTTATTATTTTCATAGCAAATTTATGAAAATAATTTGATGAAAACTTATTATTTTCATAGCAAATTTATGAAAATGATTTGATGAAAACATGGATTATTTTCATAGCAAATTTATGAAAATAATTTGATCAAAACTTGGATTATTTTCATAGCAACTTTATGAAAATAATTTGATGAAAACTTGATTATTTTCATAGCAAATTTAATGTTATATGAAAATATTTTAAATTGAAAAATTTAATCCAAACTCACCTGGACCGTTGGATCGTTCGGATCAGATCTGGAGCGCTGATCTAGATGTGGACCGTTGACCGTTGACTGTTGACTGTTGACCGTTGACTGCACGAGTAGATTGAAACCAACAATCAATTTGCTTTCTTCCCCCATGAACCTGTTTGATTCCAACTTTTTTGAGTGATTTTTGCTGAGATGTTTGTATGGAATTTTTCTCTCTATGTTATAATATTTTTTTATTCTCTGTTTCTTCTTTTTTTTTCTCTCCGTTTTTGTGTTTTTCTTCTCTTTAAACCCTTACTTCGAAAATTTTCGAATGCTTTGAATCTCTGAGTAATCCTTGTAATTGTTGTGTTCCTTTTGTTCATGGATCATTCCTATTTATAGATCCATGGTCTGATTTCAGTTACGAATTGCATTTAATGACTTCCCAATTTTTCGCAAAAAATTTAACTCAAAAATTGGAATTTGATTCGTTCGTAACTGACGAAATTAATGATCAGTTACGAATTGCATTTAATGACTTCCCAATTTTTCGCAAAACAATTAATTCGAAAATTGGAATTTGATTCATTCGTAACTGACGAAATTAATGATCAGTTATGAATTGCATTTAATGACTTCCCAATTTTTCGCAAAACAATTTAATTCGAAAATTGGAATTTGATTCATTCGTAACTGACGAAATTGATGATCAGTTACGAATTGCATTTAATGACTTCCCAATTTTTCGAAAAAAAATTAATTCGAAAATTTGAATTTGATTCATTCGTAACTGATGAAATTGATGATCAAATCCTCGAATATTCGATCCTATCTCTGTATAGGATCAATTGAATCATTCAAATTCATTGAATTTGATCGGTCGCCATTGATGATTCTTCAATTTTTCCAGATTTTCAAAAATTTTCCCAATTTTCAACTGAAAAATTGGGGCTGTTCGAGGCTTGATTTTCGCACATATTTAATACAAATCCAGTCTATCCCATGCCGACATTGAATCCTCATCCTTATTTGCCTCTTCATGGAATCAAACCCAGGTCCTGTGGCTGGTCTAGTCATATGGGTCAGTGGTCTTAACTGTTAGGCCGTTGGCCTATGCCTAGTTGGGTCCAACAAAATTAATATTTAAGGCTCTTGAAAATTCTATTTAACAAAATAATTTTTGAAAATTTGTTTAATTAACTTTAAAAACAATTTATAACAAAAATATGTATTATATCAAGCTCGAATAAATGTTTTTTTTTTTAATTTTACTTTTCTTTACTACTCTCATTTTTCTCTCATTTTTTTTATTTTTTTCTTACGACTTCTATATCTTATTTCTTATTTGTTGTTTTTGATTTTTTTGTGCTATTTTGCTTTTTTTTATTTTTCTATTTTTTACTTTTTTTATGAGCTCGACATAATACTAATTTTAATCATAAATTTGAGCCTTAAATTGAGCAAAAATTGAGTGTCTACAGCTGCACCTCTTTGTGGTGAAGTTTGAGCCAAAACTTTGCCACAAAGACAAAAGATGGCCAATTTTTGCTCTTTGAGCACTTATCTTGAGAAGGCGATGGGCTGGTTGTCCCTTTGGGAAAACTTGATCAAGAAAGTGATACTTCAACTTAGGTAGGCGCTTCTCGGGCTGGCATTTGGCTTGACCTGTTGCTCCTTGAGCTGATTCTTGGTTTGAATTAGTGCTACTTGGCCTAACTGATGACCTTAAAAGGGAGGATGACGCTCTTTTGAACAGGTGATCCTGGTACTTAAAACGGTAGGATGACGCTCCTTTGAGCACTGTGACCTTAATACTTTAAAGGGTAGGATGACGCTTCTTTGAGCAAGTGATCCTAATTCTTAAAACGATAGGATGATGCTCCTTTGAGCAGGTGAACCCTAATTCTTAAAAGGATAGGATGACGCTCCTTTGAGCAGATGACCCTAATTTCTTAAAACAGTAGGACGACGCTCCTTTGAGCAAGTGATCCTAATCTTAACACATAGGATGACGCTCCTCGAGTAAGTGATCCTAATTCTTCAAAAGTAGGACGACGCTCCTTTGAGCAAGCGATCTTAATTCTTTAAAATGGTAGGACGACGCTCCTTTGAGCAGGTGATCCTAATTCTTCAAAATGGTAGGACGACGCTCCTTTGAGCAGGTGATCCTAATTCTCAAACGGTAGGATGACGCTCCTTTGAGCAGGTGATCCTAATTCTCCAAACAATAGGATGACGCTCCTTTGAGCAGGTGATCCTCCATATTGGAGGAACAAAACTTCCTGGAAACTAGATTTTTGAAATCTTAATTTGAAAATTGGGCTAATTTGGAAACTTTTTTTTTTCACTTTAAATCCACTGGGGACTATTTGGCTGAGAAAACAATAATCTCACAAACTTGGTTAAAAAATTTGTTTGAGAAAGCAGTGAATTTACTTTCTCTTTCTTGGAAATCCGATTGACTTGGTTCAGAAAGCAATGAATTTGCTATTTCTTTTGGAACTTGGATTGACAAACTTAGTTGAGAAAGCAACGAATTTGCTATTTCTTTAAATTGAAAAACTTGATTGAGAAAGCAACGAATTTGCTATTTCTTTGAAAAACTTGGTTAAGAAAGCAACAATTTGCTATTTCTTTTGATTGAAAAACTTGATTGAGAAAGCAACGAATTTGCTATTTCTTTGAAAAACTTGGTTAGAAAGCAACAATTTGCTATTTCTTTGATTGAAAAACTTGATTGAGAAAGCAACGAATTTGCTATTTCTTTGAAAAACTTGGTTGAGAAAGCAACAATTTGCTATTTCTTTTGATTGAAAAACTTGATTGAGAAAGCAACGAATTTGCTATTTCTTTGAAAAACTTGGTTGAGAAAGCAACAATTTGCTATTTCTTTTGATTGAAAAACTTGATTGAGAAAGCAACGAATTTGCTATTTCTTTGAAAAACTTGGTTAAGAAAGCAACAATTTGCTATTTCTTTGATTGAAAAACTTGATTGAGAAAGCAACGAATTTGCTATTTCTTTGAAAAACTTGGTTGAGAAAGCAACGAATTTGCTATTTCTTTGAAAAACTTGGTTGAGAAAGCAACAATTTGCTATTTCTTGATTGAAAAACTTGATTGAGAAAGCAACGAATTTGCTATTTCTTTGAAAAACTTGGTTGAGAAAGCAACAATTTGCTATTTCTTTTGATTGAAAAACTTGATTGAGAAAGCAACGAATTTGCTATTTCTTTGAAAAACTTGGTTAAGAAAGCAACAATTTGCTATTTCTTTTGATTGAAAAACTTGATTGAGAAAGCAACAATTTGCTATTTCTTTGAAAAACTTGGTTGAGAAAGCAACAATTTGCTATTTCTTTGATTGAAAAACTTGATTGAGAAAGCAACGAATTTGCTATTTCTTTGAAAAACTTGGTTGAGAAAGCAACAATTTGCTATTTCTTTTGATTGAAAAACTTGATTGAGAAAAGCAACGAATTTGCTATTTCTTTGATTGAAAAACTTGATTGAGAAAGCAACGAATTTGCTATTTTTTGAAAAACTGTTAAGAAAGCAACGAATTTGCTATTTCTTTGATTGAAAAACTTGATTTGAGAGAGTTAGTTGAAAAAGTGACTTGAAAATCCTAACTTCCTTTTTTCTTGGGAAAGTGATGGACTTACAATCCCTTCTTTTCTTAGAAATGTCTTTTTTTTATTTTAAAGATTTGAACCAAAAGTAATTTTTATATATTTTTTCTTTTTTTTTTCTTTTACTTTCACTTTTAAAGAAAGTTACCAACAGGTAAAAATGAATTGTGTTTGCCCATTGATCATTCACTTCAGTTCAGCCTCAGGCTTGACTATTTAACCACTTAAGGTTTCTCATTGAAAAATTTTAATCATTGGGGCAAAAAATTTTACTTTTGAGGACTTCAATTCACTATTGGGGCATTGTTTTTAATTTTGGGGCAAATAATTGCTAAACTTGAGGCAGATACCTTTCAAATTGGAGCAAATGATTTTATGCCCCTGTGGACAATTTATATACCAAGATTGGTTATCTCATTTTGATTGCTTAGTCAAAGAGGACTTCCTCACACTCTCTTAGGCTCATTTTCACTTTTGACTCGGATTCCAAAAATTATGGTCCGGCTTGCAAGTAATACACATCAGTCAATCTATTAGGTCTTCTTTGGACTGTAATGTGGGCTTTTGGTTATTGGCTTTAATCAAAAAGGATATTTCATAAAGGCTTTTTTCTGAAAAATTTTCAACACAACCCGGGTTTACAAGTCAAGAACCCTTAAGGAAAACTTGATGATGCACTTGTCCCTAGTTTCAAGGGTATTAATAGATCAACTCCTTTGATCCAAAGAGTCTCCAAAGGGTGGAATTTGTGGGCGGGGCTTAATATAGAATGAATTTTGATGATTTTGAGCTATGTGTTTCTATTTGTGTTTGCAAATCATTGATTTATTATCACCTTGTTTGCTTCTTCTTCTTCTTCTTCTTTTTTTTCTTTTGTTGATCTCTCCTTGATTTTTTCTTGTCTTTTTCTTTTCTTGTTTTTTCTTCCTCTTTTTTTTTTCTCTTTTTTCCTTTTTTGGGACATGAATCCAAGGTGATTTGTTTTTCTTTTATGGCTTATAGCTCAAAGTGTATGTGTTGTGTATGATTTGAGACTTTTTTTTTTTAAAGGAAATGATTTATTTGTGTCAATTGACTACTCTTGAATTGATGCAACTAGGGTAAGTGCATACAAATTAATCCTTTTTCTCCTTGTTAATGACCCTAACCTCCTGATTGCCCCATTGTGGGGTGGTTCCTGACAGGGTTTATTTTTAAGACTTCCTTGATAGGCTCAAATGGGCTGACAAAGGGTAAATGTGTTTAAGATTTTGAAATGAATGCCTAATTTCATTTTGACCCATGTACTAAATTCCTTTTAAGGAATGAGTCCACCTTATCTCTCACAATTCACTCCTCTCTCGAGTGTGTAGGGTTGGTGTTTGGGATTAAATTTGCCTCTTTTCATCCTAGGCAATTATTTTTAGTGAGATATTTCTCTTGGCTTTCAATCATCCATTTTTATTGCCTCAAGATATTTAACTAAATGCCCCATTTAGGTTTATCAAATGCCCCTAATCGGTAAAGTCCTTTTGGTTGCCCCTAATTTTGATTTCAATTGCCTTTTACTGAATGATCATTGGGATAACAATTTTTTTGAAATATTCTTTCCTGTTGGCAACTTTCCTTTTTTCTTCATTTATTTATACATTTTTTTTGAAACTTTTATTCTTTTTCTTTTTTTCTTTCTTTTTAGAAAAGAAATTTTAAAAACTTGTTATTCTCTTTTTTTTTTTTTTGAAAAAATGGTTATTTACAAAAGAGGTTTGGAAAATGAATGTTTCTAATCTAAAGTGGAAATTTATTTACAACTCAAAGTTTTTTCTTTAGGCAAAAACTAACTTACAAGAATAGAGGTAAACAAATGACCCTCTCCCCTTAAGTGGGGGCAAATATTTACAAAATGATTGATTTGAGGACAATGAAATGGAATACTTATGACAAAGATAATTTTGGTTGGAAAGGACCTATAACTATAGGTGGACAATATATTCTATGAATATATACAAGTCTACTCTACACATTTCATTTTTATTTAAGAAAATATATACACATGCAAGAATGCAAATATGCCGCAACGGATGCAAATGGGGATAATGACCAATAGGATTTTGAAGAATATTTACCGAAGTTATATTTAAAACAATGATTTCAAAAACCTTCATCAAATCATTTTTATTATTCAACTAATCTTATAGGGCTAACTAAAACTAAAAGAATATTACTCCACATTTTTTTAAGACTTTGTTGGAATTGGTTAAAAACTTTTTGTTTTATTTGATTGATTTTTTTTTGGTTTTTTTTTTTTTTGAAAAAATTTGGTCAAATCCCATGTTGAAATGCATGATTTGGTAGGGTTCTATAGGTCCCCCGGTTTAGTGGTACTAAACCGGAGTGGGAGGACATTTCTTGATCTAGAGGGTGGAAAGCCACAGCCCCCGGACCTTACTTCGTCCTCCTCGCTTAGGCTCTTAAGACGGCCTGGGTCCGACCGTATCTAGCACACATTTATGCTAATATGCAGATGCAAATGCAAATGAATAATCTATTGCCCCCCTTTTTTATGCCTGAAATATTAGTATACAATATATTTACAAGACAAATATATGTACAAAGAATCAATAAATAAATAAATAAGACTATTGCCCCTTCTTCTTTTTTTTTTTTATCTGCAAGATTAGTATATATATTCACAAAACAATTATCCAAATAATGTACAAAGAATTATAATGTATATATTCACAAAAAATCGAGCAATTTTAAAGGATAAATTTAAAATTTAAAATTCCTAAGTGGCTAGCCCTCTTTTTTTTAAAAAAAAAATTTAGGTGTCCCAGTGGAGTCGCCAAGCTGTCGAGCCTGGATTTTCCACTATCTGGTTCATTTCTCCTAACCCGATTCACATTAAACCCGAACCCATTTAACATGAATCCTCGACTAGGGGTTAAAAGAAATTTTATTTTTGAAAATGATTTAGAGTCGCCACCCGATATAAATCGGGAAAAAAATAAAGCTAGGATCAATGGGTCGGTTGATCCTAACTTAGCTACCAGTCTGCGAAAAATTTGATTTAAAAATCAAACTTTAAAAAAAAACCAGATATCATGGATTCGGGGGCTAACCTATTAAAACCAAATTGGTTACCACTTTTGGAATTTCAAATTTATAATTTATCATTTTCATGCTCAAAAACTCAAATAATATATTACATAACACATTTACAAGTCACATTTTTTTTGTTTTCTTTTTTTATTTTATATTTTTTATTGCTAAAAAATTTCATAGAAATAATCAAAGTGATAAACAAAAAATATTTTCATTTTTTATTGTCGCCCCGTAGGTGCCTACGTACTCGCTAATCGAGATCAGACAAAACGTAGTTCTTTTGAAAAGAACCTTAGTTTGTTGATCAATTTTAATTTTTGAACTCTTTTCACTTTAAATTCATTAAATTTTGAATTTTTATGAAACCATTTTTGATGATCCTATGATCTAATCAATTGATTTTCATTTCATGAAAATGCAATTTTTCTAAGTCCAAAATCATTTTCTTTAAAATCATTTTATGATAATTCATGGCTAATTTAATGCTACATGAAAAATCAATTTTGATTAAACTTGATTGAATATTTTCATAGCTAATTTAATGCTATATGAAAATATTTTGATTGAAAACTTTTGGATGACTATTTTCATAGCTAATTTATGAAAATAATTTGATGAAAACTTGATTATTTTCATAGCAAATTTATGAAAATAATTTGATGAAAACTTTGATTATTTTCATTACGAATTTATGAAAATAATTTGATGAAAACTTGATTATTTTCATAGCAAATTTATGAAAATAATTTGATTAAAACTCGATTATTTTCATAGCAAATTTATGAAAATAATTTGATGAAAACTTGGATTATTTTCATAGCAAATTTATGAAAATAATTTGATGAAAACTTTATTATTTTCATAGCAAATTTATGAAAAAAAAATTTGATGAAAACTTGATTATTTTCATAGCAAAATTATGAAAATAATTTGATGAAAACTTGATTATTTTCATAGCAAATTTATGAAAATAATTTGATGAAAACTTGGATTATTTTCATTGCAACTTTATGAAAATAATTTGATGAAAACTTGATCATTTTCATAGCAAATTTAATGCTATATGAAAATATTTTAGATTGAAAAATTTAATCCAAACTCACCTGGACCGTTGGATCGTTCGGATCAGATCTGGAGCGCTGATTTGGATGTGGACCATTGACCGTTGACCGTTGACCGTTGATTGTTGACCGTTGACTGCACGAGTAGATTGAAACCAACAATCAATTTGCTTTCTTCCCCCAGGAACCTGTTTGATTCCAACTTTTTTGAGTGATTTTTGCTGAGATGTTTGTATGGAATTTTTCTCTCTATGTTATATATATATAGTTTTTATTCTCTGTTTCTTCTTTTTTTTTTTCTCTCCGTTTTTGTGTTTTTCTTCTCTCTAAACCCTTACTTCGAAAATTTTCGAATGCTTTGAATCTCTGAGTAATCCTTGCAATTGTTGTGTTCCTTTTGTTTATGGATCATTCCTATTTATAGATCCATGGTCTGATTTCAGTTACGAATTGCATTTAATGACTTTTCAATTTTTCGCAAAAAATTAACTCGAAAATTGGAATTTGATTCGTTCGTAACTGACAAAATTGATGATCAGTTACGAATTGCATTTAATGACTTTCCAATTTTTCTCAAAAAATTTAATTCGAAATTGGAATTTGATTCATTTGTAACTGACGAAATTGATGATCAGTTTACGAATTGCATTTAATGACTTCCCAATTTTCGAAAAAATTTAATTCGTAAATTGGAATTTGATTCATTCATAACTGACGAAATTGATGATCAAATACTCGAATATTCGATGCTATCTCTGTATAGGATCAATTGAATCGTTCAAATTCATTGAATTTGATCAGCCACCATTGATGATTCTTCAATTTTTCCAGATTTTCAAAAATTTTCCCAATTTTATCTAAAAAATTGGGCTGTTCGAGGCTTGATTTTCCCACATATTTAATACAAATCCAGTCTATCCCATGCCGACATTGAATCCTCATCCTTATTGCCTCTTCATGGAATCAAACCCAGGTCCTGTGGCTGGTCTAGTCATATGTGTCAGTGGTCTTAACTGTTAGGCCGTTGGCCTGTGCCCGGTTGGGTCCAGCAAAATTAATATTTAAGGCTCTTGAAAATTCTATTTAACAAAATAATTTTTGAAAATTTGTTTAATTAACTTTAAAAACAATTTATAATAAAAATATGTATTATATCAAGCTCGAATAATTTTTTTTTTTAATTTTACTTTTCTTTACTACTCTCATTTTTTTTTATTTTTTCTTACGACTTCTATATCTTATCTTATTTTTGCTATTTTTGATTTTTTGTGCTATTTTTGTTTTTTTTTCTATTTTTTACTTTTTTTATGGGCTCGACATAATACTAATTTTTTATCATAAATTTGAGCCTTAAATTGAGCAAAAATTGGGTGTCTACAATTAGTATATAATTTTTTGGTTATAAAAATTACAGTTATAACCTTTTATTGTATTTTCATTACTACCGATAATTTAATTGTCTAATCTACTTTTGATTTCTAATCAGACTATTCATAAGTACAACCACCCATACCTATTCTTACATCCTTATAACTTATTCTTACAATATTACATCATTTCCTTACATTTACTTTTCCAATACATTTTATTACTTAAATTACTTTTAAATTTGAATTTGTTACATAAAAAATAACACACATCACTCTCCCTCTCTCTTGTAAGAACCGACGCCCCCCCTCCCCATGCTCTCTCTCAATTATTTTATTTTCCTTTCTTTTATTCTACACAAATCTTAATCCACTTTCTATAAATACTCTTTTATACCTTTACTTTCCATTTTCTCTCTTTTCTCTCTAAAACAAACCCTTGCAATTTTTTTTTTCTTTCCCTCTCTTCCTTTTCATGCTGTGACCCTTATACACACACACACATTTTTCTTTTCAAGTTTTCTTGTTCCAAACCATTAATAAGTAATAGATCTACATCGTACCATCATAAAACATGTTATGACAAGATCATACATGTGTGGTTCCACCAAAAATCCTCATAAGCTTTATGCTAGGGATGTGGAAACACTTAAAACATGATATCATTTCCATCACAATGTTGTGGATCTTGTTATCTAAGTTATTTTGCTTTATTATTGATTTATGCTGTTATTATGGATGTTTTGTACATGTATTCATTATTTAACCTTATCTACATAATGTTTATAGTGCATTGCATTTATGACTAGCATGATCTAATAGATCTAGTTGTTTTGAGTACATAAATGCCTTAAATTTTTTTTTTTTTGTACATAAAGGACTTGTAGTAGTATAATAATAGTGGGAAAATGTTAGAAAGTCTAAGATCTATTTTAGTTTCAACAAAAATGGTTTTTGGAAATTCGATCTAAAAAGAACCCTAGTTAGAAATGCTATTTTCCAACTTCAAAATGAGTATTTTAAATTAAAAATGAAAGGCTTTTTGATGAGTAAAACTTAGATCTACTAAGAGATATTTTCAAAACAAGAAAAATTTACAAAATTTATGCTAGCATTATGTTTCAATCCCAACAACAAACATAAAATTCTTAATAAAAAAAGTTTGATATGTGAACACCTATTTTCTAAGCCTAAAACAAGATTTTTACTAAAGAAATGGAAGCCTTAAGGAGTAGGTTTGATAATAATTAATTTTAGAAAGATTAAATGAGTTTTCAATAAGAAACATTCTCGAATATAATTTCAAAATTCGGATTTAGAAATTACCTCTATTCAAACACCTATTTCAAATGCCAAAATGAGGATTTTAATGGAAAAATAAAAGTCTTAAAGAATACAAGTAATAAAGACCTAATTTTGAGAAGGATAAATGAAATTATCAAAGTATAATCCTAAAACAAGGAAAGTTTTCAAAGTATAATTAAACAATTTTTTCATTCCTTAAAATTTTATAAAATTCGTAACTAGTAAACCCCCTATTAAAAAATCTATTTTCCAACTCCAAAATGAATCTTGTTTAGATATGAAGGTTTTAGGCATATAGGTCATTAAAGTTGTATTTTGATAAAACAATAATGATTTTGCAAGAAATAAAACTAGTTTTTTTAAGTCTAGTAATTTCAAAAGTTTTGCAAAGCAAAAATTTCTAAAAGAATTCTTGATTTCGAATATCATTGAGGATATACAATAGAAGCTCATCTCATGACAGTCATGATAATAACTTGTAGTATTGCATGTACATATAATGCACTTGGTAGAAACAAAGTTAGGAAAACAGTTTTTTACACATCCCATAAAGCATTGTCTAAGTACATGAAGAAATAAATTAATCAAAACCCATGAACCATGCATGATATTGGGTTATTTATGTATATAAAAGAGTCTTTCAAGATATAATGATAGCTATGTATCTATTAAAACTTGAAATGATGCTTGGATTGAAATTAGAAATTGATTTGTGGGTTGGGAATCTCGTATAGCATTATGCACCCTATTGTTCATGGACCAAACGACCTTGTTTGATGTAAATAACTTTAGAAATAGATAGCTCTCATCAAATAGGTAGAAATCGGTATATAATATGCAAAATTTCGAGTTAAAATGACCAAGTGATAGCCGTTTTAAGTTGGAATTTCCTCTTAGATGAACTTGTTAGAATAGAATTTATAAGTTTATTCAAACTCCATAAAAATACTCATTGGAGTTATTTCTTTTGATTAGGAGACTTGAGAGGCGGACTAGGCCTTCCCAAGGACTCTTATGATTAAGTGGATTTTTGCGCCATGGCAAAGTGAGTTCACCATCTTTAAATTACATGCTTATGATTGTGCTTGTAATGATAGTGGTATTAGAACTAGAACAAGATAAAATTTGAATGTGCATGTGATTTTTACTTGGTTGAATTGATGATAAGAATATTGAAATGGGAATTGTTATAAATATTTGTATGATTTAGTATAGAATTGAAGTGTCTAAAATATTTATGATCACTTATAATTCACTTAAATAATATGCCATGATCTTATAATTAAATTGACCATGCATACCATATGTTGAGTCACATTACATTTGTTATTATATCTTTATAGGAAGATGACATAATAGCTAGGTAACGAGTGGGTTTGAAAACTCGAATGTTGGCATGGAATGGCCTGAATTAAAATTGAAGTGGAGTAGGCACTTGAATCAACTACATAAACAGTGAGTGGGAGGGCACCTGAATCAATCACTATATAAATAAGAAAAAAAATAGAAATCTATGGTCTTATGGGCCTGAAATACCTAATCCCGAATGGAGGGCGTAAATTCATTCAACATAAGACTCTGGGAAAGTCTTATGTATTGTATGCTCACGTACTTGTGCATTTCATATGAATATTAATATAACTTGCTTACCCTATTGTTTGATGAAGTATTTAATTTGGAAGTGAAACTCACTGAGCTTGTAAGCTTATACCACTATAGTTTCGTATTGCAGTATGATTATTTATGGCCATCTCTGAGAGGCCACTTTCCGCAGGTATATCTTTGGAATTTTAGGAGCTTTTTGAAGAAGTTGGGACCTAGATGTTAGGCATAGACTTCTAGTTAAATTTCCTTAATCTTATTTATATGTTGTTGCAAGAGACTTTTGTGAACCTAATGACTCTTAATATTTTGATGGGGGTATGCCCCTTGGATCTTTGTAATAGATTAATCTGGTTATAACGGTTATTATTTATATTCTTATCGCTATGTATTTCTTCTTAAGCTATTTCGATTCAAAGTAAGGTCCCCTATATGGTGAACATAAGCCTTACTCCCGGTGTCTAAACTTACGGGATGACTAAGGATGTCATAGTTTAGTTTAAATATCGAGTGTGGCGGACTGTAATGTATAGAGTACTCTTTAAGAGTGACAATTTAAGTTGATATCAGAGCATGATTAAGAGTCTACAATCATAGCTTTAATTAATAGATTTAAGGATGAGTAAAAAGAAAGACTAAGATAGGATAAAAATAAAATAAGGAAGACTTAGATCAGAATAACATGGGTAGTATTGGTTTAACAATTCTAATCTTTTCCTCTTTGTGAATAGTTTACTCTTGGTGAAGCTCACCTAGAGGCAAGGCAAATGCATAAGCGAACCGATGAGTCTTTGGTCAACTACCACCTAAGAATTAGGGTTTTGTGTGAAGAGTTTGCTCTAGCTGGCTGCCCTAGGTCGATCCGAGAAATGTTTAATTTGTGGAAAAGAGGTTTGATGAACACTGAGTGGCATAAGGTCATGACTGACATAGAATACTGCCCTATAAGAAGGAAATGTTGGTTGAAACTTAAAGTGATTTATGCACTAGAGAGGATCGTTGTTCATAAGTTAGGGCAACCAATGTTGCAAGAAGCTACCTTTGTGTTAAGGAATGAAGGAAAACCGAAGTTTCTCGATTTTCAAACTTGGAACCCAATTGGACATTTGCTTGTTTATGCTCATGACTTGTTGAGGGATCACACTGATTGGCTTCGAGCCAAAGCTTAAAGTCACTTCTCTTGGTGAGGAGTGTATGAGGAGATGTTACCCCCACCAGTTAATATGGCCCAGCTACCTCCACTAAGTTAAATCGGTCACCAACCCCATAAGGAAGAAGTGAATGGGATAGATGATGTAGTTGTTACCCCATCTGAAGGAAATGAGAATGAAGAAGGAGAAGAAGTAGTTTACAAGAAGAGAATGTGAGGATTAAAGGAAGAAAGTGAGACTTATGTTTTGACCCATAAGTCCAAGCTGAATTTTGTAGTTGCGAGCTTGAAAGATAGGTTATAGTAGCTTTTGTTGTTTTCGGGATGTTGCTTATGGTTGTTGCTTTTGTTATGTTGTTTTGATTTCTTATGCATTGCTTTCAATTCCAATGTAAAGGTCCTTATACCTGCAGTTTGAAGTTTCAACGAAAATTATGTTTTGTTTTATGAAATTGAGATTTCTTTTATTTACTTTCTTAAATTATACCTTGCACTTATATTACTTGCTTGCATAAGAATTTTCGAAATTTCTGAATCTCGATTTAAAATGTTAATAATGTTATTAGAAGACTGCTTAAATAAGTTAAATAAAACATAAAATAGCTATGGTAGAGGAAGAAGACAAAAAGAATAAAGTGCGTCTAACGAACTGAATGTGGAAGGAGAACAACAAGCGGCACCGCTGCCAAATCCACCAATGGCCAATGCTCAAGCAGCTTTACAAGCAACTTTAGGGCAACTGGCACAAGTGCTTGAGGCCATTCAATAAACTATGCCAGCTCCTACTCCTGCTCTAACACCCACTCCACCACCCTCAGCACAACAAGCATATGTAGCTATGCCAATGCACAAAAACGTACACTCCCATATTGTACCTTTACCTCCACTACCTCCACCGAGGCTGTACAAGAGCTCCTTACCCTAGTTCACAAGGAGTAACAGATACTTCGAGGGAGCCTTTGGAAAACCACATGAGGTTAAGGATTGGTTGGCCTAAGTAGAGCGATCATTTGATGCTTTTGAAGTACCCAACCGGTTAAGAGTTAATTATGGCACTTACCTGCTAAGACTGAATGCAAGGGTATGGTGGGAATCCAAGAGAAGAGAGCTTATTCCACTTGATACATCTGAGATGTTCCGCTACGAGTTCCTTAAGAATTACTTCCTTGGAAGCCTCTGGGTGCAGTATAGTGCGGATTTTCTACATATCTCACAAAGGGGTCGCATGGTGGAGCAATATGAAACCGAGTTCAATAGGCTACTCCAGTATGCCCTGGACTCATACAAATACAATAAGGAATTAGAGAGGAAATTTTTTCTAAATGGTTTAGATGAAGATATGAGAATGAGACTTGAGGAGTTCGACATCAAGACTTTTAGGGAATTGGTTGAGAGAGCCCAAATTGTTGAAGGGGCTAGGAAGAAAAAGACAAAGACTACAAAAAGGACACCCTTAGTGTTTGGAAGAGAGTTTCATGGGGACACAATTTAAGGTATCCCCAAAAAGGTTCAAGTCACTCTATGGCTTCAAAAGAAATACGAGCGGGGGAAATGAGGAAAGAACACTCCTAAAATCATAAGTTGCTGGAAGTGCAAGGGAGAGCACTACCTTAAGAGGTGTCTATAGCTGAGAGAAAAGTGCTATTTCTATGGGGAGGCAAGTCACAAGATCTCTGAGCGCTCGAAGAAGGCTACTACTACTTGTTATGTCTGCAAGCAAGTGGGACACTTTGCCAATGAGTGCCACAAAGGACGAGTGCCTTAGCCAGGAAATTTAGAGGATCAGCCTCGGCAAGGCCCGAAAATGGGAATAGTGGAAACCTTGGCAGCCATTCTAGATCGGTTATGCATGGCATGAGGATATATAATTTAGAGGGGCAATGGGTTTGTGAGAAAGTTGAGGACGATGATTGTAAAATTGCTGCCTTCGAGAAGGACGATGGCCAAGATGTTGGACTAGTGATAGGTTAGTCTTCCAACCCTTATTTTTGTTTTTCAATTGATTATGAATTTCTTAGGATATAAGGAGTAGAAAAAGGAAAAACAAGTGTTGTAATATAAGATGAAGTTAGGAGAATGGGTTATAATGATTTGGATAGTAATTAGCCATGTTGAATACAGGATGCATATTAGTAGATAAGACGACTGCTTACACCTTGTTCGATACTGGACCCACACACTCATTTATCACTACCGGTTTGGCGAAACAAGTTGGATTACCAATAGCCACCGCCACCTCCGGCATTTGTGTCAAGACTCCAACCAGAAATGTGGTGATGACTAGTGAAGTGTTGAGAGATTGCCCAATAGTGATTCAAAGACATCACACAAGATGTGATTTGATTGTTTTGAAAATGAGTAAATATGAAGCGATTTTGGGTATGAGTTGGTTGACCTTTGATAAAGCTGTTGTAGATTGTAGAAGGAAGAAAGTAGAGTTTAACGACTTGGATGGGAAGGATGTTGAATTTAATGGAGAAACGGCAATTTCAAGAGGAACTGAGTTAAGTTCGTTTGAACTACTTGTAGATGGGAAGTTGCACTAAAAGGGAAAGTTCCTTTAGTGCAATGGAGAAGGAGGAAGATTTAACCGAGTTGAAGATATACCAGTTGTTAAGTAGTTTTCAAACGTTTTCCCTAATGAGCTACCAGGAATACCCCCGAAGCGAGAGATCGACTTTGAGATTGATTTGGCACCAAACACAAAACCGATATCTAAGGCGCCTTACCGCATGGCTCTGATGAAGCTAAAAGAGTTAAAGAAACAATTATAAGAGCTTTTGCAGCAAGGATTTGTAAGGCCAAGTGTGTCACCATGGGGTGCACCGGTTTTGTTTGTTAAGAAGAAAGATGGATCGATGAGGTTATGTGTGGACTACCGAGAGTTAAACAAAGTCACAATCAAGAACAGGTATCTGCTCCCTAGGAATGATGATCTTTTCGACCAACTACAAGGAGCAAGTGTGTTTTCAAGGATTGATCTTCGATCGGGATACCATTAACTGAGATTCAAGCCGGAAGATGTTTACAAGACGGCTTTCAGACTCGATCTGGACATTATGAGTTCTTGGTGATGTCTTTTGGGTTAACAGATGCTCCTGCTGCATTTATGAACATGATGAACCAAGTATAAAGCCTTTATTGATAAGTGTCTTATAGTTTTTATTGATGATATCCTTATCTACTCGAAAATGCGCAAGCAACAAGAGGAACACTGCACATGGCATTACAAACCTTAAGAGAGCACAATTTATATGCCAAGTTTTCTAAGTGTGACTTTTGGTTAGATAGGATTTCATTTTTGGGACATGTGGTATCAGGAGAGGGTATGTTTGTGGACCTTGAGAAGATAAGCGTCATAATGGACTGGAAGCCACCCACGACAGTAATTGAAGTGAGAAGCTTTTTGGGTCTAGCTGGTTATTATAGGAAGTTTGTTAAGGATTTTTCTAAGATAGCTAAACTCTTGACCCAACTAACCCAAAAGAATGAAAATTTTATATGGATGGAGAAAAGAGAACAAAATTTTCAAGCACTTAAGCAAAGGCTTGTGTATACTCCAATCTTGGTTCTATTGAATCCCGAGATACCCTACACAGCTCATAGTGATGCATCAAGAAATGGTCTCGGATGTGTACTTCAAGACAGCTAAGGCCACACAAACAAAATTACCCTACACATGATTTGAAACTAGCCGCAATGATGTTTGCCTTAAAGATATGGCGGCACTACCTTTATGGGAAAAAGTGCAAGATCTATACCGATCATAAGAGCCATAAGTATTTGTTCACACAAAAAGAGTTGAACATGAGACAAAAGGAGATGGCTCGAGTTAATCAAGGATTATGATTTCGGAATTAATTACTGCTCGGGAAGAGTGAATGCAGTTGTTGATGCCTTAAGTCATAAGAATCATGGAGAAGTTGCAGCCTTGCTCACCATTCAAAAGGAATTAGTAAAGGAGTTTGAAAGTTTAAGCATTGAGTTCATAGGAGGAGATACGATTGTGGAGATAGCAAATTTAGTGGTGGAACACACTTTAGTGGAAAGAATCAAGGAGGCTCAGCATTACGACGAGATAGTACAAAAAATAAAGAAGGAAATTCAAGAAAGAAAATACACTGACTTCACGGTGGATGACGAATATGTAATAAGGATGAAGGGACGACTCTGTGTACCAGGCGATGAGGAGATACAGAAGGAGATCATGAGTGAAGCTCATAATTCTGCGTATACGGTACACCCAAGAGGAACGAAAATGTATTAAGATCTTAAAGGACATTTTTGGTGGAATGGAATGAAACGGGATGTGGCCAAATTTGAGTTGAAGTGCTCGATTTGCCAACAAGTGAAAGTAGAGTATTAAAGGCCAGGAGGATTGTTGAAACCCTTACCAATACCAGAATGGAAGTGGGATCAGATTTCCATGGATTTCGTGTGTGGGTTGCCAAAAACACTAACAGGGTATGATGCTATATGGGTTATAATAGATCGATTAACCAAATCCGCACACTTCCTACCAATATGTATGACTTATTCTATGGATAAATTGGCAAAGCTCTACATCAAGGAAATCATTCATCTACATGGAGCTTTATATGGATGAAGGTGCAGATCTCCGTTATTTTGGGATGATACAGAGAAATTGGTTCTTGGATCGAATCTTATACAAGATGTCGCCAATAAGGTATGAGTTATCCAACGACAAATGAAGGAGGCTCAAGATCGACAAAAGAGTTGGGCAGATTTGAAAAGGAGGGTTCTTGAATTCCAGATAGGGGATCATGTGTACTTAAAGGTAAATCCTATTAAGAGTATTCATCGAATCCGCTCATAAGGAAAGTTAAGCCCTTGGTATATTGGTCCATTCGAAGTGCTTGAACGAGTTGGAGAGTTGGTGTACCGCCTTGCTTTACCACCAAATATGTCTGGAGTACACAAAGTTTTTCATGTCTCTATTCTTCAAAAGCATGTAGCCGACCTGAATCAAGTTGTTGAATTGGAACCGATGTTATTGAAGGAGAACCTAACTTATGAAGAACATCCAGTGCAAATTCTAGATCGAAAAGTTTAAAAGTGGAGAAACAAGGAAATCAAATATATTAAGGTTCTTTGGAGGAATCACTCGCATGAGGAGGCAACTTGGAAGGCAGAAAACGAGATGCGATAGAAATACCCTAGTTTATTTGAAGAATCAAGTACATTTTTCAAGTTTTGAGGACAAACTATCTTTAAGGGGGGGTAGGTTGTAAACCCCTAATTTTTAAGGTAATTTCAAGCATAAACCTTAAACCAGGAAGTCAACCGGAAACCCCAAATCAACAAATCCCTAGGAAACCTTAGCAGTTTAGATCCGACAACCTCGTGTTTTTAAACCAAGGAATCGAAATATGAGTGGAGAGTGTAGATTAGTTCGTAATAATATTGAGAATCTTAAAAATATCAAATTAATGAATTTTCGACCTATTTCGAATCAGATCGGATACATACTTTGAAAAGCATGTCCCTAGCTCGAGATACAAAAAAAATGTTATTAGTACCGTTAGACTCGTAATTTCATAAGATTTCCAAATATATTTGTCATATAATTTTTTGGGTTATAGAAGTTATAGTTATAGCCTTTTTATCATATTTTCATTACTACTGGTAATTTAATTGTCTAATCTACTTTTTGATTTCTAATCACACTATTTACAAGTACAACCACCCATACCTTGTTCTTACATCCTTACAATCTATTCTTACAATATTACATCATTTTCCCTACATTTACTTGTTCAACACATTTTATTACTTAAATTACTTCTAAATTTGAATTTGTTACACAAAAAATAACACACATCTCTCTCCCTCTATCCTGTAAGAACCGGCACCTCCCCTCCCCATGCTTCCTCTCAATTTATTTTATTTTCCTTTCTTTTATTCTACACAAGCCTTAATCCACTTTTCTATAAATACTCCTTTATACCTTTTACTTTCCATTTTCTCTCTTTTCTTTTTAAAACAAACCCTTGAAAATTTTTTTACTCTTTCTCTCTTCCTTTCCATGCCGTGACCCCTACACACACACACACACACACACACACACACACATTTTTCTTCATCAAGTTTTCTTGTTTCAAACCATTAATAGGTAATAGATCCATATCGTACCATCATAAAACATGTCATGGTAAGATTATACATGTGTGGTTCCACCAAAAATCCTCATGAGCTTTATGCTAGGGATGTGGAAACACTTAAAACATGATATCTTTACCATTACAATGTTGTGGATCTTGTTATCTAAGTTATTTTGCTTTATTATTGATTTATGTTGTTATTATGTGTGTTTTGTACATGTATTCATTATTTAACCTTGTCTACATAATGTTCATAGTGCATTGCATTTATGACTAGCATGATATAATAGATCTAGTTGTTTTTGAGTACATAAATGCCTTAGATTTTTGTTTTATGTACATAAAGGACTTGTAGTAGCATAATAATAGTAGGAAAATGTTAGAAAGTTTAAGATCTATTTTAGTTTCAACAAAAATGGTTTTTGGAAATTCGGATCTAAAAGAACCCTATTTAGAAATGCTATTTTCCAACTTCAAAATGAGTATTTTACATTAAAAATGAAATGCTTAAGGAATGGGTATCATAATGAGCGGTTTTGATAACTAAAGCTTAGCTCTACTATGGGATATTTTCAAAACAAGAAAAGTTTACAAAAGTTATGTTAGCATTATGTTTCAATCTCAACAATAAACATAAAATTCGTAATAAGGAAAGGTTGATATGTGAACACCTATTTTTCAACCCCAAAACAAGATTTTTACTAAAGAAATGGAAGCTTTAAGAAGTAGGTTTGATTAGGAATTAATTTTAGAAAGAGTAAATGAGTTTTTCACAAGAAACAATCTCAAATATAAATTTCAATATTCGGATTTAGAAATGACCTCTATTTAGATGCCTATTTCCAAATGCCAAAATGATGATTTTAATGGAACAATAGAAGTCCTAGAGAATACATATAAGAAAGACCTAATTTTGACAAGGATAAATGAAATTATCAAAGTATATATTAAAAAATGTTTTCATTCCTCAAAATTTTATAAAATTTGTAACTACGTAAATCCCCTATTTAAAAATTTATTTTCTAACTCCAAATGAAGAATTTTATTTAAATAATTATGGTGTTAGGCATATCGGTCATTAAGGTTGTATTTTGATAAAAGCAATAGTGATTTTGCAAGAAATAAAACTAGTTTTCTTACGTCCAGTAATTTCAAAAGTTTTGCTAAGCAAAAGTTTTCTAAAAGAATTCTTGATATCAAATATTATTGAGGATATACATATAGATAGCTCATCTCATGACATTTAACTTGTAGGTATTGCATGTACATATGATGCACTTGATAGAAACAAAGCTAGGAAAATAGTGTCTTACACGTTTCATAAAGCATTGTCTTAGTACATGAAGAAATAAATTGATCAACACCCATGAATCATGCATGATATTGAGTTATTTATGTATATAAAAGTGTCTTCCAAGATATAATGATAGTTAAGTATCTATCAAACCCTGGAATGATGCTTGGATTGAAATTAGAAATTGCTTTGTGGGTTGGGAATCTCGTATATCATTATGCACCCAACTATTCATGGACCAAATGACCTTGTTTGATGGAAATAACTTTAGAAATAGATATCTCTCATCGAATAGGTAGAAATTGGTATGTAATATGTGAAATTCTGAGTTAAAATGACCAAGTTATGACTGTTTTAAGTTGGAATTTCCTCTTAGACGAACTTTAACGAACTTATTAGAATAGAATTTATAAGTTTATTCAAACTCCATAGAAATACTCATTGGAGTTATTTCTTTTGATTAGGAGACTTAGGAGGCAGACTAGGCCTTCCCGAGGACTATTATGATTAAGTGGATTTTTGTGCTGTAAACCCCGAAAATTTTTCATAATTCTTATAAAATAATCCTAGAAGTCTAAGTATCAAAATTTAAATTCCGAAAATCGATTCAAGATAAAAGCCCAATTCTAGACCAAGTCAAACACCGGAAATAGTTAAAACTTAATTCCAAATAAGACCAAAAACGAGATTTCTTAGTCTCGAGAAAAACAAGAACCCTTGAAATAAAATATAAAGTCCAATTACCAGTATAATCAACGTCCATACGCAAATTAAATAATCTACCCAATTCCTAAAACGCGAATCGAAACGATAGATCCAAATACCACTTAATAACGAGATAATAAAATCCTAAATCCTTCAGAAAAATTTTAAAATCACAAAATCCAAATTTTCAACAAAAGTCAAACTGAGTCAACTCATAAACCTAGACTCGGTTAAACGATCCCGAGAACTAAAAACAAATAAATAATCACGAATAAAATAAGATAAACCATAGACGTCGAGCTAGAAATAAAACGATAACGATCAAAACTCAAAAATTATACGATCTTACGAATAACTCAGTAAAAATCGGAAATCAAAACGGAACCCTAAAAGTCAATAAGCCTATAACGAACCCTAATGGTTAAGATCCGGCAATCCCGTGTTTTCAAACCCTAGAAAACGAAATTAAGTTAATGACCTATAATAGTTCGTAATAACATAGGATAACATAAAAATATCAGATTCGCGAATTTTGAGTGACCTTCGGACCCAAACAGGATCGGTTCTCGAAAAGCGTGTCCCGGAGCTCGGAATATTAAAAATATTCCATTTATACCAATAGACTCGTAAAAATACAAGGATTCCAAAAATATCAGTTTTAGAATTTTTCGGTAGCTAAAAATTACAGATATCGCATTATTACGTGTATTTTTATTACTACCGGTACTTTAATTGTCTAGTCTACTATTCATAGTACTTTTCTACTATTCATTACTATTCACCTATCTCTACTTTTTCTTACACCTACATATCTATTTTCTTACTTTTTTCATTTCCAATACAACTTTAATCACATCAAACTTTACACATTACTTCTTTATTACACAAACAAATAAAATAAAACCAATTTCTCCCCCCCTAAGGACCAAAACCGGCGCCTCTTATCCCCATTCCATCTAATTTTATTTCTTTTTCAATTTATTTTATTACATCAAAAATTTACCTCAAAAATTCTATAAATACCCCATTCTTCTTTCATTCTTTCACACAATTCATTTCACTACCAAAACTCTCTCAAAATCTCTCCACAAATTCTCTATTCAAGAATTCTCTCTACCAAAACGCTCTCAAACCAATTCCTCACAAAAATCATCTCTCATACATAAACTATCAACCACATATCACTACTCACATAATAATACCCATTTCATTCACCTTCTTCATACCTCTTACATACCTTAGGTAAATATTTCTTCCATCTATTATTCATCCATGTCATGTAACTTAACATGACTATGGTGTTGTTTTGAAACTCATATGAGTAGTAAAAGCAACAACAAGTGCATGTTTTGTTCTTGTACATAAGCTTCTTATTTTATTATGTTGTTATTATTATTGTGATTATTTGCTTATATATATAGTATTATGTATATTATGTATATTTATTTATTTAGAACATATAAGCTCATTTGTCATTTATTTATTTTTAAGTTGTGCAATTTATTTATTTTATGTTGATATTAAGACTAGTCTTTCTAGTCTTAGACTTGTCCATATCAAGTCAAAACAATCTTTTATTTATTTTCTTTAATCTTTCGGGACTAGTCCATTCTTAGTCTCGGGATGCCTTGATAAAGCTAAGGCTCTAATACTTGATCGGGATTCCTTGATAAAGCTAAGGTTCCCAATGCTTGATATTTTATTTTCTTGCTCATTAATTATTTTTAGTATTTTTTTATGTTCTTATTATTTTATATGCTCATGATATTTGCATTTACGTAATGTTAATGTCTCAATTAATCAAAAAATAGAATTTTGTTTTAAATGAACTGAAAGCTAAGTTTTCAATCATATGATTTATCACAAAAATCATGAAGTTATTATCAACAACATAGAAATGGAGTTTTCTCAACGTTTTCATAAATAACAAAGATAGATTTTCAAGGAATCATAAGAAATAAATATTTTCTTTGTATATTATGTTAACCTAAGCTTTTAGTAATATAATTTATTAATATTAAAAGTCTTTACAAAAAGCTTAAGATTTAAACTCTTTTAAACTTCGAAATAAAACTAAGAAAACAAACTACTTTTCAAAGTTAAGTAAATTCATAAGGTGATGAACCCACTTAGGAAAAATAATGATTTTCAAATTTCTAAAAAGAAGGAACTCATTTTCAAAAGAATATAAATAGATTAAACAATAATGGATTTTATCAATAAAAGATGATTCTTTTCAAAAGAGATGAAAGAAAAGTTTTGGAAAGTAAAAGCTTATATTTTAGAAAGGAATATAAGAAAACAAGACTCATTTTCTAAGACCATCTTAAATAAACAAATTATGAAAAGGTTTTCGACAAATAAATTAATCTTTTATCACTAGAAATGAAATTTATGAAAGACTAGGGTTAAAGGAAATTTGCTTGTTTTGGAAAAAGGAATGAAGAAAATAAAATAAGATTATACTCATTTATAACAACCTAAGAAAAATATAAAGTTTCTTTAAATACTTGAAAGGAAGTTTTCAAAGCTAAAGTTTAAATGAATTGTTTTATGAAATAAATTGTTGAGACACTACCATTAGGATTTTTGCATATAAAGTGAGCTTGCCTATATATTCAAAGTGTTTATCAAATATATAATTATATTGTTACAAAAGGATTTTCTTTAAAATGGAGTTGAGCTAGAAAATGGATTTTTGCAAAAGTTTAGAAAATTCGTTTTAAATCTGTACCTGACGTTTTCGGAACCCAAATGACCTTTTATGACCAAGATAAGTTTAGAAATGGATAGACTTTTCGAATAGGTAGAAAACGGTATATCATATGCGAAATTCCGAGTTAAAATGAGCAAGTTATGGCCATTTTAAGTTGGAATTTCTTCTTATACGATTTTACCGCGATTTTAAGTAAAGTTTAGAATCTCCAAGAATAGAAATTCATGAAAGACTTATCCCGGGTATTTCTTTTGTCTAGGTGACGAAGGACGAGAATACCCTACCCGAGGATTTCTACGACTAAGAAGATAGCGAAATGGACGAGTGAGTTATTCCTTCTAATTTCGTTACCTTGCTTGTGCTTGTAATGTAGTAGCATTAGTATACTAAGAAAAGATAAAAACGAATATATTTGGGGATTTCGGGATTATGTATATATATGATTCTATGTTTATGCGTGAATTGAGAATTAAGAATATCGCAACTTCGATCTGCTTGTTTAAATAATTTTGTTTACTTACTTGTATGATTGTTTATTGTTGCTAAATTGATTGATCCCCTAATAAACCTTAATAAGGTTTGACCTAAGAACAATAAAACGTTCACGCATAGCATCCATCGAGTCACATCTATTTCGGAAGGCTGCTACTCCTACGCGTAGAGTTGGATTGGCTGTGATCGTGCGGTGCCACGGGCCATGTTCCTTCCTGGAGAATCCAAATCGCTCGGGGAAAGCGACTCTAGGTTCGGAGCCGAGCCAACCGAACGCTGTGGGTGAGGACCTGGGGACTAGCAGTAGAAGGTCGAGGACCTTCAACCCCGATTCCCTAACCTTTGATACGGAGGGGTAAATCCGTTCTATATATGGTTTCCGGATGACTATATATATTCGCGTAATCATGTGATTGTTGCATTGTATGCATAGCATATGTGTGATTAAATAAATAAACTTGTTTGAAAATATGGTGCGAATGAAAAGGAATATCTCACTAAGCTAGTTGTAGCTTATACCCCTATAGATTTTGTTGAAACAGGTGTATTCGTGGATTAAATTTGAGGATCATGACATTAAGGAAGTCATGGACGGATGATTAAGGATATGGAATCATACGATGAAGAAATTTTGTAAGGTTCTTTATATGTGATAACCTAGATGATTAGGGACGTATATTTATTTGAAGATAATAGAAGAATATGCCTTAAGAATTGAATTGTGATATACTTATGTTTTATATTAAGTATTCTCTTTACCTTGTTACTTATTTATTATCAATGTAAATTGTGCTACTCCGATGCGTCCACTTGGTTGTGATGTACGCTTTGTACATGATATGGAAGCCTTTGCATGACTAAGGTAGTCATTCCTAGGCTTTAGTATTGTGTACGGTGGACTGCCACGTTTAATATACCCCTCAGGGCGTGACACGTGCTATGACAAAGTGAGGTCACTATCTTTAAATTACATGCTTATGATTGTGCTTGTAATTTGAATGTGCATATGATTTCTACTTGGTTGAATTGATGATACGAATATCGAAATAGGAATTGTTGTGAATATTTGTATGATTTAGTATAGAATTGAAGTGTTTGAAATATCTATGATCGCCTATAATTCACTTAAATAATATTCCATGATCTTATAATTAAATTGACCATGCATATCATATCTTGAGTCACATTACATTTGTTATTATATCTTTATGGGAAGAAGGCACAATAGCTAGGCAATCAGTGGACCTGAAAACTCGAATGTTGGGCATGGAATGACCTGAATTAAAATTGATGTGGAATAGGAACTTGAATCAACTATATAAACAGTGAGTGGATGGGAACCCGGATCAACCACTATATAAATGAGAAAAAAAATTGAAATATATGGTTGTATGGGCCTGAAACACCTAACCCCTAATGGAGAGCATAAATCCATTCAACATAGGACTCTCGGAAAGTGTTATGTATTGTATGCCCACGTGCTTGTACATTTCATATGAATATTAATAAAACTTGCTTGCCCTATTGTTTGATGAAATATTTAATTTGGAAGTGAAACTCACTAAGCTTGTAAGCTTATATCCCTATAATTTCGTGTTGCAGTACAATTATATATGGCTATCTCTAAGAGGTCGCTTTCTGTAGGTATATCTTTTGGAATTTTAGGAGCTTTTTGAAGAAGTCGGAACCTATATGTTAGGCATAGACTTCTAGTTAAATCTCCTTAATCTTATTTATATGTTGTTGTAAGAGACTTTTACAGACCTAAGGACTCTTAATATTTTGACGGAAGTATGCCCCTTGGATCTTTGTAATAGATTAATCTGGTTAAAATGATTATGATTTATATTCTTATCGCTATGTATGTCTTCTTAAGCTATTTCGATTCAAAGTAAAAAGTCCCCTACATCGTGAACGTAAGCCTTACACCTAGTATCTAAACTCATGGGATGACTAAAGATGTCATACTTGAGTTTAAATATCGAGTGTGGCGGATGGTAGACATGAATTATCCATGATATTAATTATTGTTTGAGCAAAATTCGGGTCTTAAGTTATATTTTTATTTAAGAATTGATACTTAAATCAATAATATTTTCAATTCAGGTAACTTTTAATCATAACAACACAATTTGGAGGAAATTGGAGCAAAATGGACTCAACACATCATCCACAGCAAGGATCACGATCCCTTGGTCGCCCGTGAAGAAGAAAAATGCATATTAGAGACAATCACCCCCCTTTGGTTGCCCGTGATATGAAGGAGAAAATTTGCCCACGGCAAGAATCCCCCCGCTTTGGTCACCCGTGCAAAGGCCGTGATTTGGACAAAAACGAAGAACAATAAGAATAACACCCTCTTGGTCGTCCGTGATTCGAGGGAAAATGAAGAACAGCACAAATCACGTTGTTTTGGTTGCACATGATTGAGTTTTCTGCCAAACGACGTCTTTGATTTTCTTTCATTTAAGTGACACATTGGTTGGACAAAAGGTACAACTATTTATCCAAGTGTTGTATTGGTTCATCAAAAGGTACAACTATTCATCCAATTATTGTATTAGTTGGCTAAAAGGTATAACTATTCATCCAAGTGTTGTACTGCTTCACAAAAATCTAAGATTATAAAAGAGAAGGAGAAGACATTCATTAGGAGATACAGAAGATAGATAGAGATAGACAGACATTATTCATAGATATACAGAGATTTATATAGATCTCTATATAGAATATATACATACATATACATACATATATACTTGTATTTGGCTGTAGAAGTGTTCAGACATTTGTATCGTGAATAAGGGAGTATTATTATGTTTTCTTTCTATTTTATATCTATTGTTCTATTTTCTGATTATATCATGTATGAGTAATTATTAGGATTTGTGTAGCCATAGGGTACATGTATTTCAATGAATTATATATTTAAATGTTGTATGAATTCTTAATCTCTTTAGTGTATTAATTTATTCTAATTCTAATTCTAATTCTAATTCTAAGTAATGCACGATTTAGGATTAAGTCAGATTTTCACAGGATACGATTGAGATATCTACCCATGGAATAGATTTAAATTATAGAGAAAAATTTCCCATGACACCTAGATATAGGGGTTGTGGAATTTTCTGCATATAATTAAATAATTACCATTGGGATCATATTTCTAAAGCAATTTTAGTCGGCTGTAAGAGATTCCAGTATACAAGACTAGGATTAGGGTTCAATAGACTCGAGAGAGTTATTGAACTAGTAAATGGGAATCTTACAGTTAGGAATGATTCAACAACTATGGAGTTTGTAGTACATGTTATCTAATTGGTAAAGCGAGTCTGAATTTAATTAGTTAATTTAAATTTATGCATGTTATATTATAGTTTTAGTTGAAAATTATTTAAGTAAATTAATGTTAAATCTTGATCTAAATTTATTCTGCTAGATAATAATTAAGAGGGTGAGTAGTAGTACTTGCCGACGGCCACAAGGAATACAACCCTTTAATCCATTCCTATACTACAATTGATAAGTGCATTTACCTAGTGTAAACTAGATCATAGGAAAAGATCATAGGAACTAATTTATTAAAACTTGATCTAGTTTGGAAAAAGCACGTCAAGTTTTTGGCACCGTTGCCGGGGAATCGGTTGGCAATATTAAAAAAACTCGATTGTTGTTAATCTAGCTTTATATCTGTTTGTTTAATTAATCTTTTATTAATTATATTTATTTTTTTTTGTGTAGATGATAAGTTATTACTTTAATTTTTTCATTATGGACTTAATTGTAGACCATTGATCTTTTTCTCAGATTATGTATATATATAATTTAGTGTAGATTAGAATCACACAACATCTTCATGTTCAACCGTGATATGGATCTTGGAAGGTCATTTCTATTTTGAAGAGTCATGGGATGGACTGTGCTGGAATTAAGTAGATAAGAGGACCAAATATGTTGCAGAATCACATCAAACCAATTAGGGAAGTCCAGTTCTTTTCTTTTGTTATTTTATTTGCTTTTGTGATTTAAGTAAGACATTAGGGACAATGTCTCCAATAAGTTTGGGGGAAGGGAATATATAGAATAATTGAAATATTTTTGTTATATTGAATTTTTCCTCATTTAAGCATGTTTAGAAACAAAATTCATGGTGCAAAAAATTTTGAAGAAATTTTGTTTTATATATCTCTCATATTAACAAACAGAGTGACTACTATTGAATGTTGTCCTATGTTCTTACTTTCTTTTGCATTTTGGTTAATATGTTAGAATTACGTGATGAAATCTAAGTGATGTAGTTTTACTTGTCATTTAACTAGGAATTCATATGTTAAGATTAGCATAAGGCTCTTAGTACAAGTTAGTTAATTAATTTCTAAAACTTGACTAAGTGTATGGGTTTTATTTAATTTTCTTGAAGGCTACATTCTTTGCATGATAGAAGTCCAAATGAAATGAAGTTAGCAATCTATAATTTCCTTGTCAAAAACTTGACGTGCTTTTTCCAAACTAGATCAAGTTTTAATAAATTATTTCCTATGATCTAGTTTACACAAGGCAAGTGCACCTGTAAACCCCCAAATTTTCGGAATTGGTTTAGCATAAAACCCTAAACCGGAAGTCAAATGGAACCCTAAAGGTCAACAAAACCCTAGTTTACCGTATCCAATTAAATCCGGCATTGCCGTTTTCTTTGGCCATAGAAAACGATGTTGGGATAATTAGCTAGAATAGTTCATAATAACCATAGGTTTTATAAAAATATCAGTTTTGCGAATTTCGGGTGTCCTTTGAACCCGATCGAACACGATTCTCGAAAAGCATGTCCAGGAGCCCGGAATAATAAAAATATTTCGAATACACCGTTAGACTCGTAAAAATATAATTTTTCCAAAAATATCAGTTTCGTAATTTTTCGGTAAGTAAAAATAATAGATATAGCTATTATACGCGTATTTTCTTACTATCAGTACTTTATTAGTCATATCTGCTTTACATTACACTATTCTATACTATTCTTTTATCTCTATTTTTTCTTACACCTATTCTTACACACTACATAACCTATAACCTTAACTTTTTACCTTTCCCATAACTTTATTTCACATCTACCTTACACATTGCATCTTTTATTTATCAAAAAAGTCAAAAAAATAAATCACCTCCCCCTCCCATGGTACATGGTCGGCACCTCCCCTCAATTTGTTTCAATTTTTATTTATTTTAATAACACAAAAATCACTCCACATTTTCCTATAAATACCCCCTCATACCTTCACTTCTTTCACATATTCATTACCCACAAATTCTTACAAAAACTCTCCCAAAATCTCCTCTCAAAACTCTCTCAAAATACCATCCCAAAACTCTCTCAAAATAATTCCACAACCACTTTTACCAACAAACCAAAACCATAACCACATAACCATACCAAAGTCTTGTTTAGGTAACCACTTCATGTTTCTTTCTTCTTCTTCATGTCATGTAACTTTACATGACCATAGTGCGAGTTTTCAAAGACTACAAGTTATGAAAACTACATTATATTCATGTATTGTTCTTGTTCATGCCAATCCATTTATGTTTATGTTGTTTTATTATTGTTAATATATTATTATCTATATATATGTATGTATATACATAATCTTTAGGGCATATAAGCTCACTTGCAATTTATTTATTTATTCCTTGTTAAATTAAGACTAGTCTCTAGTCTTAGACTTGTCCTCATCAAGTCAACACAAGTTTTCTTTCTTTCATTTTATTTTATGGGACTAGTCTACTTCTTAGTCCCGGGAGCCTTGAAATAGCTAAGACTCCAATACTTGACCTTATTATTTATGTTTTATGTTATTTTGTTTACTATTATTCTCATAATCATGTTCATTTAGATTGTTGTCCAAAAATTTTAATTTCTAAAAATGATTAAACAAAAGAAGATTTTGTCACTTAGAAATAAGTTTATGTAAAGTATAAAATCTATAAGATAACAAAAATAAACTCATTCCTTTTCAAGTTACAAAAAAACTCACTATAATTTTAGAAACTATTTTACTTTAAAAAGCTACTTAAACCTTCATTATTCCACTTGTTTTTCAAAAGAAAATATTTATTGATACAAAAATGGTTCTTTTTATAAAAGGATAAATGAGATGAATGGCTAAGGAATTTTCAAGCAAAGACATTTACAAACAAATAGGCAAAGAAACTCTATGGTTTGAAAACAAAAATAAAGTTATTTCTTTTCAAGTTACAAGAAGAACCCACAAAAATTTTAGAAAAAGGTTTCTTAAATCACATATTGATCCACTTTGTTTTTATCAAGAAAATAAATTTCTATGCATGGATGATTTTTTTAAACAAAAGACATGAGGAAAGAATGAGAGATTTTCAAATGAAGATTTTTTGTAAACAAATAGACAAAGGAAATTTGTACAAGAAAAATAAATAGGAAGAATTGTGTGTTTTCTAAAAATAGTAGAAATTTAGAAAATAGAAAATTAATTTCAAAAAGTTACTTAGGAAAAATAATAAAACCAACATAAAGCCTTTTTAGAAAACAAAAGGAAACAAGGCATTTCATTTCAAGGAAATTGCAAAAACAATTTTTGAAAACTAGTCTTTCAACCTTGTTTTATTTAAGAAAAATAATTGGACAACAAAACACTTGAGCATGCTTAAATATGAGTTATATAGTTTTAAAAAGAGAATTTTGAACTATATAGATAACTGAGTATTTATCAAACAAATTTTGATTTCTTGAACCAAGGTCGTTTTTACTTGGAAAATCCATGGTGAATTTTGTCGCCACTGTTTCGAGGCCTATATGACCTTGTTTGTTAAAAGTAATTTCGGAAATGGGTAGATATTTTCGAGTAGGAGAAATCGGTATATTATATGCGCGATTCCGAGTTAAAATGACCAAGTTATGGCCATTTTAAGTTGGAACATTCTTTTATATGAACTTTAACGTTCTTTTGACATTGTTTTGTCAAATTTCAAGAAAATCATTAAGGAATACTCATTGTGGGTATTTTCTTTGGCTAGGTGACCCGAGGAAGGATTCCTTACCCGAGGATTATTACGATTAAGTGGAGTGTGTGAACGACTCATCCGCTTAGAGGAATAGACGACATGGCATCGTGAGTTTATTTCCATTAAAAGCTATACTTGTTGTGCTTGTAAATTAGTTGCATTAGAGTTAGGAAAAGATAAACCGATGTGTATGTAAGATAATTCCTTGAAAGAATTATTAAGAATATCGAAGCCGGAATTGTTTTAAATGATTGTTTTAGTATAGTATTGATTTGTATGAAATTCCTTAATCGCCTTAAATTTAAAATAATTATGCTATGACTTATAAAAATAAATGACTTCATGCATACCACGAAGTGAGTCACATTGCATTTTAGGTTATTATCCTTGGGTAAGAAGGATAGTAAGCTCATGTCGAAAGCAACACTTGGTGGAAGATCGAAAGCGATTGCTTGGCGGCTTAATGGAAAATGCTTAGCGGAAGATCCGAAAGCAAGGTCAATCAAGTAGATCGGAAAGCTTGGCGATGAGTGCTCGTGAGCATGAAAACTTTTTAACTAAAACTACTTGAATTGAGGTTATGTATCACCAAATCCCGAATGGAGGGCGTAAATCTATTCAACATATAGTTCCCGGAAAACTATATGTTGTTTGCCCACGTGCTTGTTGCATTACATTTGCTTGTTTAATCAACTTGTTTGAAATCTTGTTACAAGAAGTTATTTATGGAAATAGTTTTCACTAAGCCTTTAGCTTATACCCCAATAGATATCTTTTGCAGTTTCCTTACTTATGGTTAAGGCCACGAGGACCCTGCGAGCAGGTAATTTCTATTGGACACTAGAAATATAGATAAAGTGTAGCATTAGTATTAATATATAAATACTCATGTAATAGAAGTGATCAAGGGATATGTCCCTAAGTTTGTAAAGTCATTGATATGAATGAATGATTATTATGAGTCCTCTTTTCTTAAATGTGTATTTATATCTTTTTAAACTTCATGATTCCATATATGGTCCTCTAAAGTTGTGAAAGTACGCCTTACACTTAATATAAAAGCTTTTGGGAATGGCTAAGGTTGTCATACTTAAGCTTTAATATTGAGTGTGGTGACTGTCACGTTTAGGGTACCTTTTGGGCATGACAGCACCTATCAATTGTAGTATAGGAATGGATTATAGAGTCGTATTCCTTGGGGCCGTCGGCAAGTACTACTACTCACCCTCATAATTATTATCTAGCAGAAAAATTTAGATCAAGAATAATATTAATTTACTTAAATAATTTTCAACTAAACTATACTATAACATGCATGAATTTAAATTAACTAATAATAATTCAGACTCGCTTACCAATTAGATAACATTACTACAAACTCCATAGTTGTTAAATCATTCCTAACTGCAGGATTCCCATTTACTAGTTCAATAACTCTCTCGAGTCTATTGAACCCTAATCCTAGTCTTGTCTACTGGAATCTCTTATAGCCACTAAAATTGCTTTAGAAATATGATCCCAATGGTTAATTATATAAAAAAAAAATCCACAACCCTATCTCTAGGCGTCATGGGAAATCTTTCTCTATAATTAAGACTATTCCATAGGTAGATATCTCAATCCGCATCCATACTGTGAAAATCTGATCTAATCCTAAATTGAGCACTACTTAGAATTAGAATTATAAAGAAATTAAACACTAAAGAGAAAGAATTCATACAACATTTAATATATAATTCATTGAAATACAAGTACCCTATGGCTACACAAATCCTAATAATTACTCATACATGATATAATCAGAAAACAGAACAATAGATATAAAATAGAAAGAACAAAAATACTCCCTTATTCACGATGCAAGGTCTGAACACTTCTACAACCAAATACAAGTATAATATGATGTATATATATGTATATATGTCTATATATAGATCTCTATGTAGTTCTCTATATAGATTCATTATAAAGATCACTATAAAAATCTCTATATATCTATGAATATTGTCTTTCTATCTCTATCTATCTTCTGTATCTCCTAAAGAATGTCTTCTCCTTCTCTTTTATAATCTTAGATTTTTGTGAAGCAGTACAACACTTAAATGAATAGTTGTACCTTTTGGCAAACCAATATAACACTTGGATGAATAGTTGTACCTTTTAGCCAACCAATACAATAATTGGATGAATAGTTATACCTTTTGATGAACCAATACAACACTTGGATAAATAGTTATACCTTTTAGCCAACCAATACAACAATTGGATGAATAGTTGTACCTTTTGTCCAACCAATGTGTCATTTAAATGAAAGAAAATCAAAGACGTCGTTTGGCAGAAAACTCAATCACGGGTAACTAAAACGGCGTGATTTGTGCTGTTTTCCATTTTCCCTCAAATCACGGATTGACCAAGAGGGTGTTATTCTTACTGTTCTTCGTTTTTTTCCAAATCACCGGCCTTTGCACGGTGACCAAAGCGGGGGGATTCTTGCTGTGGGCAAATTTTCTCCTTCATATCTTCATATCACGGGCGACCAAAAGGGGATGATTGCCTCTAATATGCATTTTTCTTCTTCACGGGCGACCAAGGGCCGTGATCCTTGCTGTGGATGATGTTTTGAGTCCATTTTGCTTCAATTTGCTCCAAAGTGTGTTGTTATGATTAAAAGTTACATGAATCAAAAATATTGTTGATTTAAGTATCAATTCTTAAATAAAAATATAACTTAAGACCTGAATTTTACTTAAACAATAATTAATATCATGGATAATTCATGTGCACCAAATTTCCCCACACTTAAGCCTTGCTTGTCCTCAAGCAAGAAGCTGATAAAAAGGATTGAAAGAATATTTACTTTTAGGAAAATAAATTTCCAATGGTGCAATTGTTAAAAATCCATATCTCTTGTTGATTGAGCAAATTTCACTAAGTGACTTCACACATTAAATGCATTGTTATCCTATTCTACTAATCATGACATGCACTTAAGTTAATTTTTCTAGAATTCCAAGGCTAATCCAAATAATGTAGCCTTTACCCTCATCATTTAAATAAGACTTCAAAATTTGAAAAACTATATACAAGATCACCAAGTAAAAGATAGTTAACCAATTCCATCCCTTAACATAAGAGTATAGGCAATCTCAATTATCTCTATAGCTTATATAAGTTTAAGCAAAAGCCTTACATTTTTTTTATCCCCTTGTTATTTCATATACATTTTTATTTATTTGTCTAGTTTTTAGGAGACTTGCAACCCATGTAGCGAGCTTTCAACCGATGATCCTGGGCTCATCACCCAAGTTAACAGATGTTATTCCCCTAAGAGACATCCCACGGGCTTAATGACTTGAGTTACAAGACTCACTAAACTATGGTTCTTTTGTTAAGTAAGTTTCCTCGGTTGGCCAATCCCAGGCCAGACAAGCTTAGGTGACCAGGTTTTAAAGGGACCCCATCAAACCTCCACATACTTAACTTTTCTTTTTTTTAATAGCGGACTGTCGCATATAAGGTACCCTTTGGGGCGTGACAAATGGTATTATTGGAATATTTTTTTGTCAAGCGTATAGGAGCATGGTTTTTAAAAACTGATGCCATTTGAATCCAAAATACACTAAAATTTAACGAATCTGATATTTTAAGCTTCATTATATTATTACGAATTATTTTCCACAATTATTTCAATTTCGTTGTTTAGGGATTAAGAGCACGGGATCGCTAGATCTAAATCTACTAGGTTTTGTTATAGGTTTGTTGATATTAGGGTTTCTGGTTGACCTTCGGTTTAGGGTTTAAGCATAAACCGTTGCTTAAAATCTAGGGGTTTACAACATAATTAAACAAACATTTTAGCATTGCAATATGCATAATATCCACTTAATCAAATAAACAAGAAACACATATTTAAACATTGATAGTCCTCACACATACTCATTTTTATCTTTTCTTAATCATCTTAGAGCAACTACTTATAAGTACAAACAAAGTAACTAATTTAGGAGGAAAAACTCATTAGGCCATATCGCAATCTTCTTAGTCATAATAATCCTCAAGAAGGGGAGTCTCGTATTCCTCGTCACCTAGACAAAAGAAATACTGATAATGAGTATTTCATAGAAACTCTACTTAAACTTCCTAATTCTATCTTGTTATTTTCGTCAAAATTTGAATGAAGGGAAATTCCAACTTAAAATGACCATAACTTACTCATTTTAACTCGGAATTTGACATATTAGATGTCGTTTTATACCTACTTGAAAAGTATATCTATTTTTAAGGTTATTTTTGACATTTAAATCCATTTAAGTTTCAAAATGGGTTAGTATAGATCTAACCCAAAGGTTTTAACCCTAAAATTGCAATTTTTCTTGAGTTTTTCTTCGCTTGGACACTTTATAGAAAACCTATAAATATTTATACTTTTGAAAATCATTTAATATTAATAATAACTCATATTATTTGTACGATCCTAGTGATGTTGTCTTAAAAATAAAATTTGTAAACAATCTTTGTGAAAGACTGAGTTGTGAAAAGTCATTCTTCAACTTGTGATTAATTTTGTTATTTTGTAAACATGTGACTTAACAAAAAAAATAATAGTTCAAAAATATTTTGGAATTTCAAAGGTTTTATATTTTTCCAAAGATTCTTATTTAACAATTTATTTTATAAATCACGATTTTACTATTTGTGATATAAAAATCCAAGTATATTTCCTTTTAAAATTTTCCTAAGTTTGATACTTAAACAAGATTTTAATCCTTAGATTTTGTAAATGAGAAAATTAATTAAAGAAAATCATGATTTTATATTAATTTTGAGTTCATGAATATTTTATTTTCCTACTAAACTTCTTTTAACTAAATATTTTCCAAAAACATGAATCTTTATGTAATTATGAAGAAAATTTATTCTAAGCTTTATTACCTCTGAATTTTTTAATTCTTAACATGGGGGAAATTAAATGAATGGCTTGTTCTAAATTTTTATTCTCATAATAACTCTTTCTCTATTAATAGTTATTCAACATTTGTGTATTTAAGGAGTTGTTGGAAGTAAATTAAAATTTTGAGTTGTTACAAATGAGTGATTTCTTATTATAATTATTGTTTTCATATTTTCTTAACTTCATAAATTTTTACATTCTTAAAAATTGGATTCCTTGGGTTGTCTATCCATTTTGTTTTCTAAGTAAGTATTGAACTAGTGGGTTGATTTTAAACTTAACGTGGAAAATAGTTTTGTTTTTATTGTTCATCAAAGTGTTGGTATAAACCATCTAAATAAGTTTTTAAGAAAATTTTTTATAATAAGGAATTATCAACATTAAAATTTAACAACAACATTATCTTATTAACATAGAGAATTATCAACATTAAGAAAAACAACTCATGTGAAAAATAAAAGACATAGAGAATTAAATAAGCATATATAGGAATAAATGTTTTTAGAAGTCTTAGCTTCTATCAAGGCTTCCTAAAACTTAGACATGGGCAACTTCTATTAAAAAAAAAAAACAGAGAAAAGCATAAGAAAACTTAAGGAAGGGAAAAGAAGAAAATCGTGGAAGTCTTAGATTTTTATTCAACTCTTCTCGAAACTTAGAAATAGACAAGTCCCATAAAGAAAAGCAAGAAAATAATAAGAAAAATCTTGGGAGTCTTACATTTGTGTCAAGGCTCCTCAAGTTTAGATTATGAACAAGTCTTTAAAGAAAAAGAAATAAAAAGTTTTGACTTAATAAGGACAAATCTAAAACTTAAATAACTAGTCTTAATTATATAGCATGAAATAAATAAATGTGCAAGTAAATAAAAGCATAAATAAAAGTTATATCAGTGAGTATTATGCTCTAAGAATATATATACATACTTATACTTAACAATATATAGGAGTTATGTTAGAAGAAAAAATAAAACAAGAACATAACAACATTTATAAGTAAACATGGTGTTAGACAAGACATGAATAAATTGTTATTGTCACGCCTCGAGGGTACCCTAGTAGTAGTAAACAAGCTACAAATGAATACTATCACTAAATTACCTTCAGAAATGACATGTTTTCAAACAACAGGATTTTTTAGTTGCTTTGATAAAAAATGACAAATACATGCAAGCCATAAATTAGTAAATAACTACCATCTCGGTGTTTCAATATAATATTACAAACTATGTTGTCTTTCTAAAAAGCCTCTAAATACATAACTGATAATTTAAATACTAACTAACTTAGACTAAAAAATAAAAGCAAATAACTAATCCCATAATCTTCCATGAACTTCTAGTTTTGAAGTTCTTACTGGGGCTAAATTCCTGGAAGTGACCAGCCATGGCTTAAGTGTAAACCTGAAAGGATTGTTAGAGTGTGAGTGAAACCATGGGCTCAGTAAATAGCCAAGACTTACCACATACCAAACAAGTTTATCAATAATCATATAAAATGTATCAATCAAACATATGCACAAACACAAGCCTGGATAACCTGGAATCCAAAGCAGAATGAAGATTTATGCCCTCTCATCGGGGTTGAAGAAACACAATACTATGGCCTACCTACCCATGAGAGACTAAGCATATAGGAAAATAACAATACTCACTTTAATTATCACTTTAAAGTTATCATGTCTTTAACACTCATTTCCTGTTCTAGCTTTAGAAACTCCACTAAGTGTTAGTCATTTCAAAGCGATATCATAAGCGAAGTCCTTCAATTACTATTTAGTTCCCATGGTACCGACGAAACAAAGGTAATTTTGCGTAGAACTAATAGCCTCTTTGCCTAGAAAAAACCAAGCATTACTAGAGATCCGAAACACTAACACGTAATAGGCTACCACTTACTCAAGTACTACTTATGCAAATCATGCAATGCAAGTTCATTTCATTTATGGTACCAGTGGTTTTTAATCAGGTTTAAGGTGATCAAACAATTTACAAACAAGTAGCATACTATATAAGCAATACGATCATACATAATTTTGTTATTACTATCATTAGTGTAGCTTAGCAATTAATAATTCATACAACAAACAATTCCCGTAACCCATACAACAAATTCAGGTTATCATCTTTCGTTAAAGATTAGCTAAGTTACAAGCGCACATAATGTAATAAATCTGAGTTACTTACCTGCTCATACTAGCTAGTCATAATAGTCAGCTAGGAAATTCTCTATAGTTTCAAAATCATCTATTGAGATGAATAAAATATTCATCAATAAAACATAAAATTATAAAACTAAACTCTTATTAGTGTCTAAGTGTCCTATACTGATATTTGACTTTCTTCTTATTACTATATTGGTCCTTTAATGGTCCCATGATAATCAATTATTATTTAATATTTATTTTCATTTTATTTTTCTTGATCTTGTTTGATATTTATATATTTTTATTGGGTAGTTGTAGAATTTATATTCAGTGGATTGATATTTTATCATTACCATTATCATCACTGTTATACTGTTCTTTGGTTAACCTATTATACTAATGAAAATTTATTTACTATTATTTAATTTCGTCGTGTTTTTCTTAATATACTTCATATAATTATCTTGTCATTTTTAGGAATGACATTATTCATAATTTTAACTTATTTAAATTTTCATTCTTATATATTTATCTATATAAAACAAGTATTTTACAATTATCTTAATTTTATTCTTAGTGCCAAGTATACTAATATTAGCAATAATGATAATAATATTAATAATAATAATATTTTAACAATATTAATATTAATTTTCATAATAACATTAATAAAAATAATAGTAACCTTAATGACAATAACAATAATAATAATAATATCTTTAATAATGATAATAATATTCATAATAATAACATTGCTAATAATGATAATAATAATCATTAATGATGATGATGATGCCATTAATAATATTACTAATAATATTAACATTAGTAATAATAATAATAACATTAATAATAAGAATAATAATAATAACATTAATGATAATCTGAATAATAATAATAATATCACTAATAATAATAATAATAATAACAACAACAACAACAATAATAATTATAATTTTAATATTTGGAATTAAAACAGATTTTATTTATTTATTTAATTTTTTATATTTTAATGGGTGCCGAGAGGTACACGGCTTGGTACATGGCCGTACACCGGCTATGCTTTTCTAGAAACACGTCGCTTTCTAGAAATCCAAGCCGAGAGGTACATAGGGAGTTCACTAACCCGTGTTTATCTCGTGCTCTTTGGAAATGCATTATTTCACGTGCGTTGATCCATTTTTCTGATGATTTTCCACATCTAACTTGTATTTAAATGATTCATAAGTGTTTTTACATGATATATATATACACACACATATACCATCTTATAACACATCAACATGTATATAATCTTTGTTTTGTGATAAAAAAAGAGTGTAACTAAGGTTTTTCAAAACTTACCTTGTTGTGGATGTTTTCAACTTTGTTTTTGAGTTGTTTTTTATCCTAGGATCAACAAAACTTTGTTTGACTAGTGTTCTAACATATTACTAACTAAAAAACGAAATTAATCACTTTTTTTTCTTTTCCTAAGCTTATTGTTGTGCTTTGATGGAGTTGTGGTATGTTTATGTTGTTGATTGTTTTGGTGGTTTGGTTGGGACTAATTTGAGCTATTGTTGTGGTTGTTTTAGGTGGGTTAATGGCTTTATTTGATATTGCATTAAGGCTTTTGGTTTTTAGTTGATAAAGGAGCTTATATAATGGAGTTATAGAAGCTTTATTATGCGGTTGAAGAAGAAGTTGCCAACCGAAATTTTATGATCCCACTTGATTCTTCTCTTCATTTAATGAGTTGTATAGGTGGCAAATTTGGATTGGTTCTTGAGTTGTTTTTATTGACTTTCATTGGTTCTTTTTTACGCTTATTGATCGCAATTTCGGCTAACTATCTTCAATGTAATCTTAGCCATAAATTTGGTGCAATTTGCACCATAATGTACATATATATATTAATATAATATTAATTAGTTAATAATTATCTAGATTTTAGGATAGTTTATTAAGTTAAACAGGTACAAATATGACAATTATTCAAGAGTTTTATCTCCAAAAATTTATATAGAGTTCTACAAACTTTCTAAATTGTTATTGAGTTCAAATTTAGGTTTAAAGTTTACGTGATTAATTATTTTTAGGTTTTATCTCACCCGATTAGGGTTTGCTAAGCTTTATAGGTTAATTTTCTTTTTTAGCTCTAATAGCTTAAGAATACTCTAATTAAAATAATTGTGTGATCCAAATATTATTTGGAGTCTGGATTATTAGTTATAGATTTGTTTATGTTTTTATTATGTATTTATAACCCTATCGGTTTATCTTTAGGTTATCGTTTTCTAAATATAAGTGCAGTTTATTATTTACTCTTTATCACACTTAAATCTGTTGGTCCCAAAAGTATAACCAAGAGGGGGGGAGGTGGGTTGGGGGTGTGGTGAATTGGTTATTAATAAAAATTTTACTTTTTAAAATTTAAAACAAATTCATACCACTTAGTTACTCAACTTTAATGGCTTTAAAACTTTTTTCAAAAAATAAACTTAATAAGTAAAATCTTTAAATAAAATTTGGATTAATCAAAGTGACTTAAATCTACGAAATATTAAATAATAAATTCAAAATTAAATTCCCAGTTTTACTTTCTGATCTACTCTCTGCTTAACAAAATATATTCCAATTACTCTCTGATTTACTTTTTGAGCATATAACACAGCTAAGAAAAAAAAGTAAATAAGCACGAATTAAAGAGAGATAAGAGAGAAGAGAGTGCAAAATCGATTTATAGAGGTTCTGGCTTGAGCGTCAGTCCTCTTTTCCAACTCCAATCTGGGGACTTGGTAATCTGCACCGGTATGTTCCACTATATCCAAGAATCAATCAAGTTACAGGTTGTCTTTGCCAAAGTATTTGGCTACTATGCACTCAACTTGATTCTTCAAGCTTCTCCTTAAGCTAACAATCAATCTACTGAGCCTACCTATAACTCTCAATCTCACACAAGGTCAATAAATCTAGATCAGAGGAAATAGAATGTGAATCCTCAAAATTTCGAACAAATAAGAACAATTAAAGTGACAGTAATTTATGCAAATGAAGAAGGAAATTCGTGTTCTCTGTTTGCTTTTTGTTTTTCATGTGATTTTACTATTTTTCTCTATTTTTGGGCGTGTATACTTATCCTTGTTTCTTCCAACGGCTAGGACTTTAAGTGGATAAGCTTGGTTCTTGATATTATGCGTGATTTTAGAATAGGATCAGCTTGTTTTAGTCTTCTTCACCTACAAAATTTGAATGAGTCATTATCTTGTTATTGTTATCTCATGTTTTGCTCCAATGGATAAGTTGAGTATCTAACAGCTGAGATGATAATCTTAATCTTGAATTTTTGAATTTGATTTGAGACGTTGTTGACAAATTTTAACTTATGGTATTGTTCACATGAAAATAAGATTGTATCTTCTATAATTTTTGAATTCCTTATATGGAAAAATATTCATCAGACAATTTCCTTGCATATCTGAATCATGTCTTCCATATTCCCAAGGAAAAACTTAAATAACCTGTAGAAAAGTCTTTCTTGTAGATCACGTGATTTTCCTTGCTGTCAAAAACATTATTTTTCCAAAAATAAACTTTAACCCAACAAAACTTGAATCCCCATGGATATTTGAACCAACTTAATGGAACATAATTGAATGTATTACTCAAATACACTCAACTTTGGAGCTAGGTCTTCAAAATAACGAATCCATCAAGAAAAATCATATCTGGATCTTGCTGTTCATATTTTGCAGCTTTTATAAGTTTGCAGTTATAGTCTCTGATGTACCTTCTGACTATTTAAAAAAAAAAAACTCGTAAACCAACGGAGTACCTTCTAAGTAATCTTCTGACTGTTCATTTGTTCTTGAAAAAACTTGTCAAACTTTCTGATATACATTCTGAATTGAGTCTCTTTTGAACACATTTTCATAAATCAACTTTTATCTTATTTAAGTACTACACACTTTAATAAATTTGTTAGTAATTACTTATTCCTTTTTGTTATCATCAAAGTCAATATTGAGAGAAACCAACATTCTCTCCCTTTTTGATGATAACAAAACCCATTAAACAAAATTATGATTTTTGAAAATGTAAGTTCAATTTGAAAGTTCATTTCTTTTTCTTTTTTTTTTTTTGTTCTATTTACTTGTTATTGTTTACTTTTCTCCCCCTTTTTGTTAGCATCATAGATAAAAGGAGATAGAAATCATTCAACAACATCAATATAACAAAAATATAGACCAACAATTACATATCATTAGCAACAAAAAAAAGTCCACAAAATATCCACAAAACAGACATATAACAAACAAGTGCATAGTCTTCATATTTTTGATAAAATCATAAGGAAACAATCCATAAAGGTAACAGAACCAGTCCACAAAAATTGATATAAAGAAAAGATTCTAATCTTTCTTAAATTCTAGATTTTTGACAAATTTTCTAGCCTTCATCTTTTTGCGCTGGGGATAGGTTTCGCGAGATGTAGGATGAATGATGTCTTGCTATTGAAGAACATTCATGACAAATGAAATGATTTCAATTTAAGATAGGCATAGAGGTGGTTAAGAAGATTGGGTTTGAGTACAAGGAAAGAGCTATAATCCCTCAGAACCAGAAGTTGTAGAGGATGGAGTTGAAATGGATGAGGAATTGTGCTTTGGGTTGTTATCAATAGGAGCAGAAATAGCTTCAGGTACAATTGGAGCTGTGGTCAATTTTCCAATGTGATCGTCAGCTGATCCTTATTGATTAATACCTTCGAAAATCTTGAAGGCACGGATCATAGAGTCAGTAAGATCCTTCTTCATGTCTTGAAATTTCCTTTCGATAAGATCCACAATATCAGATTCAAAATCTGATTTGGATGACTCACCAGGAGGTTTAACAGGCAAACCTTCTGAGTCACTTTCTGACTCACTTTCATGTCGCATTCTCTTTCCTTCTCTGATTTCAAACTTCCTGCCAATTTTGATCTTATAATTTTTCTTGAATTTCCCAGTCATTTCTTCTTTTCCAGCTCTCCAAGAAGGTAGGTTTTCAGCTTTATCATGTTGGTCATTACCTTCTGATCCACTCTCTTCTTCAAGAAATACCTCCTCCTCAGCAAGTGCCTTAATTCTTTTCCAATCAAATTGAATCTTGCTAAACTTTGGATTCCTATACCATGCTCCATCTTTAGAAAACCAAAATTTATTAGAAATTTATATACCCATACGCTTCAAATTTGTTTCCCTATTACGTCTTAAACTGATTGGTATTTTGAAATCTTGGGGTAAACTAATTTCCTTGAATTTGAAGAATTTCATTAGCAGACTACCATAAGGTTTATTTCCCTGTGTTCTCCACATATGCCTTAGAATCATACTAGGCATATCAAGCTTCAATTTCTTTTTAATAGCTAACACAACTAAGGCTTCTTCCATAGAAATAATAGTAGTACGTCCATTTTTTTGTAAAATACAATCTACTACCACTTTATGCAGCAAACGAATCAGAAGCTTAAAGTCAGTGGAGAATATATCTTTTCTACATAATTGCCACTTCATCATTCAACTCTCTATAAAGATCATTCTTTTGCATACTTAATAACTTTTCATCATCTTTTTCATCCATCATACCAAAACAGTTTATTAAATCTTTCATTGTAATCTTGATATTCTTCCCAACAACTTTGAATTTTAAAGAAAAGTCCTCTAACTAAACCAGATTATCATAGAATTCTTGAATCAAACTTCCATAAATCAAACTAGCTATATTACAAAGATTTTTACACTCTATCCTATTCACTAATGTTCCCAATAGAATCCATTTGTTCTAAAAAACATAAAATCAATGAAGGCGCATTCAAGTACCTTATTTGAAGTACTTTTTCCTCTTTTTGTTGTTGGTTCTTCTTGGTCGAAGTTGGATCAAGCTTTCGTTTCTTCTTGGTTTAGGGTTTTACTTTCGTAGTCTCCGAACTACTCTTTGACTCACGTCTGATTTGGATTTGGGTTCTCCATATTTTTTATTTCCATGTTTCTTGCGAATTTCTTTCTTTTTATCTTTGGTTCATTGTCATGCAAGATTTTTGATCGAACTTCTCTTGTGGTTTTGTCTCGAATTAGGGTTTTATGAAGTTCTTCAGAGCTTGCGGGTTCATCTTGGATAGAGATGGTTTCTTTGATTGTTTTTTATTTGAAACCCTTGAAGGCAAGGTGTGAGGATTTTTGTGGAGCCATTCTTAGGGATTTGATTTGAAAAAAAAATGAGGAACAAGTTGATTTTTGAAGAAAAGAGAGAGTACAAAGTTTTGTTAGAGGGTTAGTTGTTATGAGGAATATGAAAAGGTGCGAGATGACTAGCTTTAATTTCCTTTGCTTGTTTCCCATAAAAATGTCGCCTCTTCCCTTTATTATTATTTTTTTTTCTTGACAATACAAAACAAAGAAAAATAATTCAAAATGGATAACATATTCCAATTTCATTTCTCAAGAATTTAAATCTCATTTTATCCAACGGTTTTGTAAAAATATTATCACATTGATTTTCAGTATAGAAAAAATCAATATTAATATTTCCATTTGCCACTTGATCCTTAATAAAATGATGTTTAATTTCTATATGTTTAGATCTAGAATGATGCACAAGATTTTTTGTTAAATTAATTGCACTTGTATGATCACACTTAATAGAAACATTTTTATAATTTAACCCATAGTCTTCCAATTGTTGTTTTATCCAAAGAATTTGTGCACAACAGTTTCCAATTGAAACATATTCAGCTTCTGCTATTGATAAGGCAACTGAATTCTATTTCTTTGAAGACCAAGAAATCAGTTTGTTTCCTAAGAATTGACAAGTATAGAAGTATTTTTTCTATCAATTTTGCATCTTGCATAATCAACATCAGAGTACGCAATTAATTCAAAATTTTCATTTTTGGGATACGGGATTCCTAATTTTGCAGTGCATGCAATGTATTTGAAAATTCTTTTAACAGTTTTTAAATGTGTTTTAGTTGGATTACTTTGAAATCTCGCACAAATACACATAGAAAACAGAATATCTGGTCTAAAGCATTCGAGTACAAAAGAGAACAGTCAAACTTCTATAGAACTTTTAATTGACTTTCTTACCTTGAGAATCAAGATCTAAGTTGATAGAGGAAGTCACTGGTGTAGCCACTTCTTTTGAATTCTCAAATCTAAACTTTTTCAATATTGGTTTGGTATACTTCTCTTGATGAATGAAATTCCATCTTTGATTGTTTGATTTATAAGCCCAAAAAGAAGTTTAGTTCACCCATCATGGACATCTCAAATTCATCCTGCATAAGCCTTACAAATTCTTGACAATATTGTTCATTAGTTGATGCAGATATTATGTCATTAACATACATTTGTACAACTAATATATCATCATTGTAACACTTTATAAATAGGTTGTGTTAATCGCACCTCTTTGACATCCACTTGAGATGAGATACTCACTGAGTCTCTCATACCAAGCTCTTGGTGCTTGTTTCAGTTCATACAAAGTTTTTCTTAATTTAAAAACATATTCAGGATTAAATGGATCCTCAAATCTAGGTAGTTGTTCAACATACACTACCTCTTTAACATAAACATTCAAAAATGCACTTTTTACATCCATTTGAAACAACTTAAAGCCTTTAAAACAAGCATAAGCAAACAAGATACGTGTTGCTTCAAGTCTAGCAACAGGTGCATATATTTCATCATAGTCTATTCTTTCTTCCTATGAATATTCTTTAGCTACAAGTCTTACTTTATTTTTAACAATTTTTCCATTTTCATCTAGTTTATTCTTAAAAATCCATTTACTACCTATGATGGATTTATTTTGAGGTCTAGGAACTAAATTCCAAACATTATTTCTTTGAAATTGACTTAGCTTTTCTTACATAGCATTGATCCAGTTATTATCATTTAATGCTTCTTCTATATTACTAGGTTCTATTTCAGACAATAAAGTAGAGTGATTTTCAAGTTCTTGTAATCTAGATCTAGTTCTTGTTCCAGATTCTATATCACCAATAATTAAGCTAAGGGTTCCATACTTTTGAACTTTCAGGATTGTCTATTCTTAACTCTAGGTTATCTTTTGCCTTACTTTCTGACTTATCATATTTTAATTCTTTATCTAGACTACCTTCTGCTATACTTTTTGACTTAGCAGCTTTTTGCATTTCATCGGGTTTATTCTCTGATTTTGCTTCAAAGTAAAGTTTATTATCTTCATTTACAGGTGCAACACAACATCATCATCAAAATCATCTTTTACTTCATTAAGAAAACGCACATTAATAGATTCTTCAACTATTTTTGTTGTTTTATTATAAACACGATATGCTTTACCATTTTGTGAATATCCTAGAAAAATTGCTTCATCAGATTTTTCATCAAATTTTCTAAGTTTATTTGCATTCTTTTTCACAAAACATGTACATCCAAACACATGAAAATATGAAATATATGGCCTTCTTCCACGAAACAATTCATATGAAGTTTTTGCAGTGTGTGGTCGAACTTATACTCTATTCATTATATAACAAGTAGTTGCAGTGGCTTTAGCCCAAAAGTATTCAACTATTCCCTTTTCATTTAACATAGAATGTGTCATTTCTTATATTGTCCTATTATTTCTTTCAACTAATACATTTTGTTGAGGTATATATGGTGCTGAAAAATTATGATTTATTCCATGTTCTTCACAAAAAGTTATGAACAAAGCATTATCAAATTCTTTGCCCTAATCAGTTCTTAAAGAAATGATAGAAAAATCTTTCTCATTTTAAATTTGTTTAGCAAATTTTTGAAACATTTCAAAAGTATTAGATTTTTGTTTTAAAAAGAACACCCATGTATATCTTAAAAATTCATCTACTATCACAAGTCCATATTTACTTCCTCCTAAACTTAAAGTTCTTGTAGGTCCAAAAAAATTAAGATGCAAAAGCTCAAGAGGTTTTTTTATTGAGATCATGTTTTTACTTTATGAGAAATTGAAACCATCTTATTCTTTAAACAAGTTGCACATTTCACATCATGCTTTATACTAATTTTAGGCAAACCAACAATGATATTCTTTTTAGAAAGCTTTTCTAATTGATTGAAATTCACATGACCAAGTTTTTTATGCCAAAGATGTATGTTATCATTCATAGTCAGAAAACAACATTCAACATTCATATCAGATGGAGTAATTCGATATACATTTCGTTTTCTAACTCCTTCAAACAATTTAATTCCTTTAGAATCATATACATAACATTTATTTTTCTCAAAAGTCATTTGATAGCCTTTATCACATAATTGGCTTATGCTCAAAAGATTATGTTTTACTCCTTTAACCAAAGAAACATTTTCAATCATATAGGGAGGATGACCAATAGTACCTGTCTCGATTATTTTACCACGGCTATCAGCACCAAACCTTACATATCCTTTTTCTTTCTACATTATGCTAGTGAACAAAGAAGCATCTCTAGTCATTTGACTTGAACATCCACTATCCGAGTACCAAGTACCAAGTCCCTTTTATTTGTGCTCCTTGTTCCTACAAATATGCACAAAAAGGTGATTAAACCTTTTTAGGAACCCAAACAAGCTTGGGTCCTTGATAAGTTAAGCTCGTCTTATCTTGTTTCTTAACTTGATGTGTATTGAGCTTGTTTCTTTTGTAAAAACAATATTTTTCAATATGACCTACTCTATTGTAAAAGAAATACACGTAAAGATGTGTGTTAACCTTTGATTTACATTTGATGATAATTTTGTCTTGAATACTCATTATTATATCCATGTTTATAGTTTATGCTATACCTTTTGATAGGATATTTTTGTTGAGGATACCTTCTTATGTAGTCTCTGTTGTTATTGTAACGCCCTAAAATAAGGCATTACAACCCACCACGTATCCTCTCTTATGTAGGATACGCAAAGGCTCTATTATCTACAATAATACAATCATCACCTGTAATTACTCATAGGTATCTCATAGGATACGAAACCTGTTAAAACTAAAAACTCATGCTTCATAAAACATAAATTCCTTGTTCAAGCATAAAATCCAAGTTGACATCATAGTCAACAAATTCAACAGAAACTAAAAACTGTTTACATTAAAATCTTTTCATGTAAAACCAACAAAAGTATTCAACTACAATTCCAAATGTCCAAAACATGTCTTTTCTTAGAAATTTGATATATGAAGCCTAACTCTCGATTGGGTAGATAGGTCTACTATTGCCATCCCCGCTATCAAAGAATAAGTCATATCCAAAAAGATCATACACTATATCTTCTTCACCTACACCTGAAATTTAAAAGAATAAGCAGCAACGCCCAGTATAATAACTCCAATCCAAAAACAAATGCATATGCACATACAATAGACAGGTAACTCATGCAACTTAAACTAACGCAAACGGTCATATTATTATTTTTCGTTAAGCCAACAAAACACACAGTCCAGTATTAGGTATACTCTAATCCTGAACTTGAAGTTACTCAGACCCCATTGAAAATCATACAACTCTTTGAAAATAATGATCATATAGGTATATGGATGAGTGGGTACTCCCGAAACACCCCGAATCCAGAACACCTAATTCTACTAGAATCATATCAAGGCACAAGTCCACTAGGGACAACCTCACACCAAGATCATTAGGTTGCCTCACACCACATCACTGTTTGCCAGGTCTTTACTGGTCAAAGCCAAGCACAACCAACCATACAATTATTAACCCGAATAATGATTAGGTTTATTAAGAATTTATGTTCCTATAAGCATTTAACCAATACTAAACTTACGGGAAAAAACAGTAAGCAAGGATTGGTCGTACTTTTCTCAGTTTCAAGAAATTCCAATCTGTATCTCCTAAAATCTTTTATCGACAACACTCAACCACAACCAAATCTCCCGAATCTCCACAATACTTCAATCAATATTAACAATACAACAACAAACCCAAATTTCCAAATTCCTGTCAACAACATACATATGTATATAACAAATAAGAATATGATATAAACAATTCCTAATGTACTATAACTCCCAAAATCCTAACCTGACAAAGAAAATCACCAAGTTGCACCATCTAACCCGATCAATCTTCCACAACAATTTATGGAACTCGATAATCCTCCAAAACCATAATATTCATAACAACAAGAACAAACACATTCATATCAAGAATGAACCTTTATTGAATCTTTACATTTAAAAAACTTTACTTACTTGCTTGGATCACCAAACCCGAATCCTTTCTCAAAATTTCGGATTCCACATGAAGCTAGGGTTTTTCTCCAAAAATCTTCATGAAAAATCCATAAAACCCTAAGAAAGACTTATACAATGTCGTATTTAATCCATGAGAGAAGGTTAAAATCACTTACTTTGGATCAAAACACCCTCCGGATAATTCTCCAAGCCTAGATCTCCAAGAATACTCCAAAACTCTTTATACGAAGGAGAAAATAATAAAAGAAAATCTATTGAAACTGTTTTTCGCGTCTCGTATCTATAGAAATTTGGTCGTATGTCGGCGGCGTATGTTTAAATCTTGCCGGCATACACGCTATGTTGGCAAAATTTACATGAACACTGGTGGTGTTCATCAGGGCTTTGAATTCCCAGAGCTTCGATCCTACTATATACACTAGCAAATCTATGCCTTATGCTGGTGACGTTCCCAGCCAGCATTAAGAGAAACCCTAGCGTACACCAGCGCGTTCCACCCAGCGTTAAGAAAAACGCTACTGTTCCTTTCCTACGCCATCTCTACACTAGCGGCGTAGATTCTCCAGGAGGCGGCATACAATCTGTCAAAAATTGCATAAATTCGAACTTTAACATTTGTTCTATAACCAAACTTAAACCTTTACAATTTACTTGTTTTGACCTTAAACTCATCCTATATCATCTCATGATTTATATTTTTTTATATTTTCATCTTTATTTCTGTATATTACAGTTACTGTTCATGCTTTTTTTGACAGTTTGTTTAGTAGATTTGTTTACAGATCCACGTGCTTTGACAAATTCTTTCATTTTTACATTGCTTGATGAATTTCCACTTTCATATTTAAGTCTATACTTGATAAAAGAAGGTCTTTGACTACTTATAAGCATATTTAACTTCTTGTTACTCTCACTAAACTTATTAAAAGTATTCTTAGTAGATTGAGACAAATCTTCTACTCTTCCTTTTAAATCTTTAATCTCATTTTTCAAAACATCATTCTCTTTTTTTAAAGCATCAGTTTTAACAAACAATTTCTCATTGTCATTTTTTAAAATATCATTCTCATCAATGAGTAGCTTATTTACTTGACTTAAAGCATCTTTTTCATTCTTTAAAGCCTATTCTCGGCATCAAGTTTAAAGATTTTTGAATCTGCCTTTTTAAGAGCTTTTAGCAGCTTTTTCATCTCATAATATATTTCATTTTCACTCATTTCAACTTCGGAATCAGAATTTACCTCGGATGTAGCCATTAGACCAAGTTGGCTTCTTCTTCATCTTTACTTGCACTTTCTAATTCACTTTCTAATGCATCTAAGTCGCTCCAAGTTGCCATCATTGCTTGGCTTTTCTTTTCAAACTTCTTCGTCTATTTCTTCAAGACTGGACACTCGTATTTGATGTGACCAAGTTGTTTACATTCATAGCAAACAATCTCCTTCCTTTAACTAAGTTATTCTTATATCTTGAGTTTTCGATACCTACTATGAAATCTTATTAGTAGTATTTAATATTATTTAGAAAACTTTGTTTAAAGGTTTGAAACTATATATAGGATCACTACTACTTAGTTTTATTCTAGAGTCTTTGTTGAGTTCAATATTAACCATCTATTTTCTATATTTATATTTCTATCTATTTTTATTGATATAAAAAAATCTCAGAGTTTACAGTTATTTCATGATTTCTTCCCTAGCATAAAGCTCATGGGGTTTTAGAAATCAAAACAATAAACTATTCATGTTATGTTAACATAAAAGAAAAGAAATGACTTAGATTTTTACCTAAATTTTATAAGGATGGATGGTGGTAGATGATTGATGAATGGAAGAAAAATTTGCAAAAATTTTTTGGAATGGGAACAAAGTCTCATGGTTTTTTTTTTTTTTTTTTTTGAAGGAAAAGAAGAGAGAGTTTGAGAAGAAATTTGCAAGAGTTTTGTTATGGGTAGTAAAAAGTGTATAAGAAGTGAAAGAGGGAATGTGTATTTAGAGGGAGGAAAAGGGAGGGAATTAAAGATGAAAAATAAAAATAAAATAAGAGGGAGAGAAGGGGGCCGCATTGCTACACAATGTAAAACAGAAAAATAAATTAATTAAAAAAGAAAAAGTATTTAGAGAGGTGTAATAACGTATGGTAATTAGATATGTGTAAGAGTAAGTTATGTAAAATGTAAGAATAGGGTGTAAAAGTTGTAAAAATAGGTGTATGAAAAAGTAGAGAGAGCTGAATAGTAGTAAATAGTAATAAATAATAAATGAATAGTAAACAAGATAAATAAATTATTGGTAGTAATAAAAATACGCGTAAATAACTATATCTGACATTTTTATTAGAAATAAAAATTTTATATGATATTTTTATTATTCAATAAATCATTATATAATATTAGAGGAATAGTTTAATATTATTTTACTATTAATTGTTATCAGATAGTGTTATCTTGATTTGTATGCTAGAAGTAGCGCTGACAATTCGTGTTATCGCATCATGTCTCGTATCCATGTCTAAACGGGTTCGTGTCCTAAAAACCCAAATATGGAATCCAACCTATTTATTAATCGTGTATGAAAATCTAAACTCGTGATCCAACCCATTTATACCGTGTCTCGTATCTCGTTCAACCTGCTTATTAAAAGTTGAATTTAGTACATAAAGAGCATATAAAAATTTGGTTATTTACTTTCGTCCATCATAGGTTTGCAACAAAACTAGAATATATTGTAAAACATCCCACATAATAGCAAAAACAACTAGCCCTCACAAGCTATTAATACCTAATACATATGATTAGTATTACCAAAATTAAAATAAATAACCTTGCGTTTCGTATGCTTATGGGTCATAAAACATTTTAATTCAAAAACATCATCTTGGAATAAAATTACATCATAAATATTTAAGTACGAAGTCAATCTTACAAGGGATTAAACCACAAGAACCTCTAAAGCTTGCAAAAGAACAAATTTGAACACTAAATCTTGTTAAGTTGAACCATGCCTAAAGGGTTCTCGTTATTGGTGGTGATTTCCAGTTTCATCACATTTTTTGTCAATTTCTAAAGGGTGACACTTGAAGAACCTACCATGAAAAAAAAGAATAGTATAAATAAAAAATGAATATTATCAACAATTTTATAAAAATAATGTATTTTATTACCTTCTTCACTAAGAAGCCAATCATTTGTACATACAAGAGCTTCTGCAATTTTTGGCTTCAATAAGCTATGATGTTCATTGAGGATTCGACCTCCAGTACTAAATACAGATTCTAATGCAACTGTAGATATTGGTACGCTTAAGATGTCATGTGCCATTTGTGCAACTTGAGGATATCGAAATTGATTATTTTTCTCGTAACCTACTATATATAAATCTTCATTTGATGTTGCTCCTCATCTAGATGTAGCTCTAGTTCAGATCTTGTAACACTCTTAAGCATTTTACGTTTTTAAAAGATGGAAAATCTTAGACAAAATAAAAAATGATAAGAATCATATGGAATAAAAATAGCTTGAAAAGTATAAACAATATATATAATTATAAAAAACAAAGTTACCTTGATGTCATCGCCCATTCATCATTAATAGTTCCTATGGTCTTTGATTATCGCCACCAAAATTTTTATTTGAACTTTTATCATCTATCAGCACATATTCGTTAAAGAGAGAAAATAATGCTCTTTTGACTTCTAAAAACTCACTTGAGTCGGCACCATAAAGCCTCTGGTAAGTCCACTCAACATAATCAAGCTTATACTGTGGATCTAATGTAACAGCAATTGCCAAAATCATACTAAACATAAACCAATACTTTTCAAATTTCACAAACATCTCAGTTGCCATATCTTTCAAATATAGTTCACTTCCACCCATATTATTTGTCAGTGCTTGATATGCCTTACAAATTGATGAAAAGTACAAATTGGTAGTAGGATATTTTGTTCTAGAGAATTGATAAGTGATATCATAAAAAAGCTTCAAGAACTTCATTTTCTCAAGCCTATCCCATTCTTCCAAAGAAGGACAATACTTATAATTGGAATCACTTAACTCTAAATGACAAAAGACACTTTTATAATAAACTACACTCTCAAGCATGAAATATGTGGAATTCCATCGAGTTGGGACATCTTGTCTCAAACCCTTATTTTTTGACAAACATAATAGGCTTACACATTCAATAAACTTTATTTTTCCTATTTGAGAAACACTTTCCCTGACCTTATCTGTAGCACCATCAATATCTTTTAGACCTTTTTGAACAATCAAATTATGAATATGTGCACAACATCTTATATGAAAATAATTACCTAATGCCAAAAGTCCACCTCGAACATTTAGTTGTGACTTCAATAAACTTACAAAAAGATCATTTGCTGAAGCATTATCCAAAGTCACGCTGAATAATTTACTTTCAATACCCCCAATAAGCTAGTAATGTCATTGCTTTTTTAGTCAATGCAACACCTGAATGTGGAGGTGGTATATATGCAAAACTCAAAATCCTCTTTTGTAAGACTCAATTTTTATCAATGAAATGTGCAGTCACTGATATATATCCATTAAGTGCTACAGATGTCCACAAATCATATGTCAAGCAAACTCTACCTAAACACTCCAAAAACATTTTTTTTATCCTACTTCTTTCCCTCTTATACATCTTCAATACATAAGCTTTTAAAGTATTTCTAGAAATATGAACAATATTTTCATTCAAATACTCAAACATAGCCCTAAATCCACTGTACGCTGCAAATACAAGAGGAATTTCATACTTAACAATAGCAGCAACAAATAACTCATGATATTTTTTAGGATTAAACTTGTTAGTTTTGCATTTCATATTAGCATACAAAAGCATCTAACCAATGTCTCTACTGTTACGTTTTAGACATTTTATCAGCATGCCTTTTTAAGTTCCCTGTCCCAAATTGACTATCACATTTTATAACAGTCTTACACGACTTACATATAGCTTTTGTGACAATTGATCCATCTGATCTCTTTTCATGAGTACGAGTGAAAGATTTCCTCCATGGAGATGTGAGCCTCCTTTGTCGTTTAGAGTTATTAGTTGATGAAAAAACTTCAACCACATCATCCTCTTCATTTGCTCCTAATTTTTTCATTTCATCAAAATCTTCTATAGGTAATCGATCTCCATCTACATGTCAAACAAAAATCATAGGTTATTATCCATCTCTATATTGCATGTACACAATTTCATTATTGATAAGATCTCAACACAAAATGAATCTAGCAAGGAAAATAGAACACATAGGATAAACAACCATTAACAATATATCTTCCTATTTAAACTCAGTCAATAGATTTCACTTCACTAAGAGATAGAAACAACGTTTTTAATCAATCTTACTTTAAAAAAAGATGAAAGCTAGAATTTCTATACAATTTCACTTCATTTAAGCATAAAGATAGGGTCTTTAATAAATTTCACACATTTGAAAGACAAAGACTACGATGTTTAGCCGATGTCACTATACTTAATCGACTTTTTAATCCATTTCATATTTCATCAAGTAAAAAGTTAGGGTTTTGAAGTCATACAAACCTGTGATCGTATTGGGGACATTGACATTAGAATCATAGTGTATTGATGATGAAATAGCAAGCAAAAGTGATTGTAGAAGCGGTAACAAGGAAACACAATGACAGTGTGTTATGTTAGAGGCAATGACAGTGTCTAAGGTTAAACAAGAAAGATTATATTTATTTTTCAAGTGTAAATTTTAACCGTTAGAATTGTCTAAAATATAATATATTAAGGATGAATTGTGAAGACCTCCTATAAACTTCCATAATGGCACAGATATAGATATACATATAACATGTTATAGACATTTGTCAAACATATAATATTATAATATGTGTAATATTATGTAATTGTATAACATAAACATAAATATAACATATTGATTATATGTAAATATATGAATTATATACACATATTTAAATAAACATATCATTATACATGTAAAAAGATTTATATATGTAACATATATAATACATAGACTATGTATTTATAATCTATAAATTATATATTTATAATACATAAACTATGTATTTATAACATGTAGATTATGTAATATATATACATAATGATATAATAAATGTCGTCTTATATAAAGTCTATATTTTAACATAATTATTTTTATGATATGCTATATATAAAATCCTTATAACATATAGATTATGTATTTATAACTCATAGATTTTGAATATATATGTGTATATATACATATATTTATTATAGATATCTTGTTTATATGCCATATAATCTATATATGTTGTAAATGTATGTATCATACATATAGCAAATAAATAAATCATATATTAATATATACATTATATACATATATATTTCTTTTTTCTAAATATGGTCTATTTTTATATATGCCATATATAAGTATGCATATTCTATATGTAATTTATAATATGTTATACATATATAACATATACAATATATATATGTATCTATTTGTAAATAACATATATTTGAATGGATAATTATTTTCTACAGTATTTTATTTAATTATTACTTAATGAGTTCACAGGTTGGACTTGAAATTGCTAACTCGGATATGTTTATGAAGCATGTCTCGTGCACGGGTTTAAAACCTAAACCCAAACCCAGATATATTTAATTTCTTGTCATTTACGGGTTTAACCCATTTATTAATCGTGTCAATTTTTGCTTACCCTTACCTTTTATAATCGTGTCATGTCGTGTCCAGGTTTATAGGTTGGGTCCCAAATTGCCAGCGCTAGCTAAAAGTTGGGTACTGAAATGGTCTTTTAGCCTTAACTATCGAATTTTTGACCTGAAAAATTTATATGTGATATTTTATGAATATCTTAATATATTTCTAGTATAAAATGTTTTTCAAAATATTTTTCTTGTTTTGCATGTCAGTAGCTTGATTTTAGAAACTGATCTCGTTCGGGTTTGAAACGAGTGAATTTTTGTTCAATATTGTCTTTTTAAGTTATAAGACACTATTTTATATTATAATCTAAGGTCATCTCATTTTCATTGTTCTAGAGTTTCAAGCACGGGATAGCCAGATCTAGTCTCACTGGGGCTTGTTGTTGACCTAGTTAACTTTTAGAATTATGGTTTCAAATCCGACTTTAAGATTTACTCGTAAGGTTATTGTCACGCTCCGAAGGGTACCCTAAACGTGGCAGTCCGCCGTACACAATATTAAAGCCTAAGAATGATCACCTCGGTCACGCGAAGGCTTCCATACTATGTACAAGGCGTCTAACACATAAAGGAGACACATCGGAATGATACATTTTATGTTGATACAATTGAGTAACAATGTAAAGGAAATACAATTTTACTAAACTTCAGATACAAATCCCTACACTTCATATACGAATCACTACACTTCAAAATACAAATCATTCAACTCCAATTACATTCATCCGCAGACTTCCCTACATAAACTATTACAAGACAAATCATAACACTAGCAGATAACTTCAAACATTCATATTCTTTGCCGAAATCCCAAAGTCATTCCTGGCTCCAACCAACTCAATCCCCACCTTGCATTCTTGAGATAACCTGTTCATTTAAACAACTATTGGGGTATAAGCTACACTAGCTTAGTGAGAATTCCCTTAATTCCGTACCATAACAAACAAGTATCAGTCAATCATATGCTATGCATGAACAAACACGTGAGCAAGCAATTATGCGTGGGTATCCGGAACCCACACACAGAACGGATTTACGCCCTCCGTATCTTGGGTTAGGAATGGTATTGAGTCTACACGACCGCATCTAGTCCCCAAGCCCTCGGCTCTTAGCACTCGACTCGGCTAGGCTCATCCAAGAATGCATCCACATGCGCCTTAGTACCCCTGAATGAGCTCCGGCACCGGGTTCGTTATCCAAACGAATCATCCACGGACCATACCGATCGACCTGCGTAGGAGTAGCATGCTACCAAATGCAATATGTCCAATGCGATGCATGACCAATTTAATTTTTGCTTAGGTCACAAATATTTATACATTCTTTAGAGTGACCAACCAATATCACACATATAACAGAAATAATATGAACGGTGCAGTTATTCAATCAAATCGTGGTTTCGATATGCTTTAGTATTCTTTGGCATACATTCATCACAGTCTCATCATATCTCCCATCCCCATTCATATCGATTTTTATCTTGTTCCTATAATTCTAATGCAATTAACTACAAGCACAATCAAGGTAACAAAGCAAGGAGAAAACTCACTCGACCATTGGATCACCGGTCTTCTAGTAATAGTAATCCGGTGGTAGGGAATCGTCGATTTCGGGATCTCCTAAAAAGGAAGAAATACTTTAATAAGTATTTCAACTCAAACTAATCCAAACAATTTCATACGAACTATCAAATTCGTAATTCTCGTCCTAAGCGGGAATTCCGACTTAAAACGGCCATAACTTGGTCATTTTAACTCGGAATCTCGCAAATTATATATCGATTTCTATCTACTTCGAAAGATCTATCTAATTCTAATATTATTTTCAAGTTTTGAAAACTTTGAAGCTTCGAAAAGTTCGGATCAGATTAGGACAGCAACAATTTCAATTTCCGAAAAATAGCTTTGTAAATGTTTGAAATGTTCCTACTATATAACTTAACTATACACGCAATATGAGTGATTTCCTAACATGAATGACATGAGATGAGCCTATTGCATGCATGATCTTGATGATTTTGCTAAAAGGAAATTTTATAACTTTTTATTTTGCAAGACCATAATGACAACTTACTTATGAAAAATCTAGTTTTCTAACTTTTATCATTTCCATTTGTTTTGGATTTGTTACTTAAGAAAATACAATTATTTTTGTCAAAATTGAGTCTTCATTATATATACTACTTATGGCCTTCATTTCTATATAAAAATTCCCATTTTACACTTTGTAAATATGTTTTCCAATATGATTTACTCAAAAATCCGAATTTTGGAAAATCCACTTTTTGAATGATTCATTTGGGGAAAACTTGTTTAAAGCATTAAAATTTAAGGCTTTACTATATCAATTACCTAAGGACTTCATTTAACACATAAAACTTGCAATTTGAGCTCAAATACTAAGTGATTACATATGCACCATCTCAAATTACGAATTTGACAATTTGATCACTAACTCAAATTTTTCCATTTTAATTCCATTACTTGTTTCACACATTACTCATGCCTAAACTCATTTTAACTTGTAAAAATTATTCCTTAAAGATACCTATTACCTATACCCTTCATTTTTCACATAAAACATGAGTTTTGGAGTTGATAAATGGGTTTTAAAAATTGGTCTTGGTTGGGATCCGAATTTACAAAATTCATTTTTAGTTATATCTTTTGATAAAATCTATCTAAGCTCATGAAAATCCATTCCTTACATATCATATCTTATGAGCCTTTCATTTCTTAAATAAAAACTTCATTTTTGAGTTGGAAAACATGTTTTTAAAATAGGCCTTGACCAAAATCCGAAAATGGAATATTTATTTTGAAAATAACTTTTGAAAATTACATTAGATTCTTGTAAAAAGAAGTCTTGATGATATACATATATTAAGCCTTCATTTTCTTAAGTAAAAATTACATTTTGACACTTGGAAAGTGGTTTTTAAATGGGGTCTTACCAAAATACGAATTTCACAATTTTGTTTGAGTTCATAAATAAGATCTATACTTAATATGAACATAAACATAAAACAAATGTATGGTAATAAGCTATAAACATCATGGATCTAAACTTTACTTATCAAAATATTTCATTTATGTTATCTATACCCTAAGTCCTTCATTTTAAATGAAAAATATACATTTTGAAGTTGAAAAACAACTTTTCTAGATATGGTTTCATTTTCATCCGAATTTTCAAAAATGATTTTTGTTGAAAATAAAATAGATCTTGAGTTTTCTAACACATTCCTACTATCATCATGCTACTACAAGTCATCCATGAACATAAAACGAAGTCTAATGCATTTTATGAACACAAAAGTCTAGATCTAGTTTTCTAAACTAGTTTTAAATGCATGAACACATGTGGATGATGGATCTATGTATAAATCATAAGAAATAAAAAAAATAAAAACTCAAATAACTACCTTATTTGGGGAATACCCACTCATCTATATATGTATATAATTACCTTATTTTCAAAGAGTTGGTTGTTTTTAAAGAAGAGTCTGAGTTACTTCGAGTTTAAGACTAAAGTATACATAGTTCTAAACTGTGTTGATTTGCTGACTATAAAAAGATAACAAACTGATTGCTTGAATTAGACTAAGTGCATTTGATATATATACACGTTATATGTGCATTTGCATTTGCTTTTAAGGATTGAAGTTATTGTATTGGGCTTCACAACTCACTTTTTAAAATTTCAGGTATAGGTGATGAAGACATTGTATATGATCTTTCGAGTTATGATCTGATCTTTGATCAGGAGGATGTCAATAGTAGACCTGACTATCCAACTGAGAGTTAAACTTATTGATTATAGGTTCATGGAAGAAAAGAAGTGTCTAGATATGTTGAAGACTTGATTTTGCTGTATTTTGCATATTATTATGTTTTATGAACAGTTATTGGATCCTTTGTCGTTGGAAGACTAAGTTCTAAATGAAGGATTTTCTTGTAGACAGTTTTAGTTTTTATGTTGGGTTATTGGCTTATGATTATGCCAATTATGATGTTCGTATGTTAAACAGAAATGTTATGAAGTATATTTGTATTTCCAGGTTATACAGGTTATGTTGAGTATCTTATGAGATACCCTATGTGTGTGTTTACAGGTAATATTTGTATATTTGTGGATATTAGAACCTTAGCGTGTCCTATTCAAGAGAAAACACGTGATGGGTTGTAATGCCTTTTTTTAGGGTGTTATCACTTAAGTGGTATCAGAGCAATAGGTTTTTAATCTTATAGGTTTAAGTTTTGACTCCTTAAGACGGTGAGATTTGATGAGTGGGGTAAAATTATAGGTTTGTTGCTTAGTTAAGTTATTGTTGTCTTTTAGATTTAAGTTTTTATCTTTAAGTTGGACGCTTATCTAATCTTGTGGTGTTTTGTTGTTTTAGAGTGCCTCCAAGGAGAAGGATTCATGAGGAAAATGAGAATGTGGGGCAGCATCAGAATGAGGATTTGCCACCGCCTCCACTTGTAGGACAGCAGGTTCCAGTTAATGCTGCACATCTTATGCAAGCTGTGAATGCTTTGTTGGGAGTGGTTAGTCAACAGTAGCAGGATATGAGGAGGGACATGCAGATGGTCCAAGCAAATGCTAAAGCTTGGAGACAGGAGACTCAGAGACTAAATGGGAATGGAGGTAATAGAGCTAGACATGGAGATGTCTTGAATTTAAACAAATTTGTTGACCTGGTGCACAAGTTTGAGCTAGTACCAAGTAAGCCTCTTGATGTACAGTTGTGGATGGAGGAAGTTAAGAAAACTTTTGCTGCTTTAGATATTCCAGAATTGAAGAAAGTTGAGTATGCTTCTTACTTGTTGACTACAAGAGCCAATAACTAGTGGATGAGTACCAGAAGACACATGCCAGGAGTGGTGACATGGTAGGATTTTCAATAGGCTTTCTTCAGAGAGTTCTTTCCAGATAATGTCAAATAGAGAATGCTCTAGGAGTATTACACTCTACAGCAAGGGAAATTATCAATAGAGGAATATGAGGCTGGACTGCACAAGCTGATGAGGTTTCTACCTGATACGTTGAAGGAGAGTGAGTAAGCCAAAGATAGCAAGTTCATTACTGGATTGGTGCCTGAGATCCAGTATCAAGTCAATTTAATGGATTTGAGCAACTATTTAGCAATTGTGAATAAGGCCAAGATAGTGAAACAGGGCCTAAATAGGATTAAGAGCAGAGAACCTCAAAGAAATCAAATCTTCTTGGGAAAGAGACCAGCAGCTAGTGTTCTAGAACATGACAAAGGTAAGAGGCCTGTTACTTAGACTTTTAGATCAGTGGTGTAGAATTTTTGACAAGAGGTGCCCTAGATGCCTTGGGCCACATGACTTGAAGGATTGTAAGTGGGTGGAAAATGCTTGCTTTTCTTGTGGGAAGCTTAGACACAAAAGCAGTGTTTATACAGATAGGGCCTTTCCATAGGTTTTCTACTTTAAGTGTGGACAGAGAGGACACCGAGTAGTGGATTGCAAAGGAGGGCAGTTTGGTAGAGTTTATTCTGGCCAGAGACAGCGAGCACCAACAAAGGTATACGCTCTTCAGTGTAGTGAGATATCCAGTGTGGACACTATTGTAGGTATGTTTCCTATACTCCAGCATAGTGCATTTGTATTGTTTGATACTGGTACTAGCTTTTCTTGTGTTTCTGAATCGTTTGTGGATGTATGTGGTTTATCTATTGAGCACATGTCTGATTATGTATGTTAGTATACCTTTAGGATGTGGATCCGTGTTGGATAGAGTATGTAGGGATATGGATATTGAGATAGAGGGTAGGCATCTACCTGCGGATTTGATTGTATTAAACATGATGGATTTTGATGTGATTTTAGGATTTGATTGGTTTGTAAAGTACCATGTGGTGATAGATTGCCACAATCTAGTTATAGAGTTCAGTTTACCTGCTGGAGACCAGTTTGCTTATAAGCTGGTAGTGCAGCGACCTCCAGTTCTACCTACCTATGAATTATGGGGGAGACCGGTTTTGGCTTCTATGGTGAAAGAGGATAAGTAGGAATTAGTTTGGTCAGATATACCTGTAGTATGTGAATTTCCAGAAGTTTTTCCAAAGGATTCGCCTGGATTACTGCCTATGAAAGAAGTGGAGTTTGGAATTGATTTGATATTTGATACTACACCGATATCAAGGACTCCTTATAGAATGTCCCCTATAGAACTAACATAACTTAAAGTGCAGTTAGATGATCTATTGAAGAAGAAATTCATTAGACCCAGTGTTTCACCCTGGGAAGCATCAATTCTGTTTGTTAAGAAGAAAGATGGAAGCATGAGATTATGTATTGACTATAGAGATTTGAATCAGGTGACAGTGAAAAACAAGCATCTTTCGCCAAGAATTGATGATTTGTTTGATCAGTTAGCAGGAGCTTTAATGTTCTTAAAGATAGACTTGAGACCTGGATATCACCAATTGAGAGTGAAAGCCGAAGATATGGAGAAGACTGCTTTCAGGACAAGGTATGGACATTACGAGTTCGTGGTCATGCCTTTTGGACTCACAACACACTAGCAATGTTTATGGGCTTGATGAATCGGGTTTTCAAGGAGTATCTTGATATGTTTGTTATGGTATTCATTGATGATGTGCTAGTGTACTCAAGGAATAAAGAGGAGCATGAAGAACATTTGGTTGGTTCTAAACATATTGAAGGAGGAGAAGTTGTATGCTAAGTTCTCCAAATGTGAATTCTGGTTGGAACAAGTATTTTCTTAGGGAATGTGGTAAATGGTAGTGGGATATAGTTGTTATCCTAAGAAAGTCAAAGCAGTGGTTGAATGGCCAAGACCTAAGACTGTGTCAAAGATCAGAAGCTTTCTGGAAATAGCAGGGTACTACAGGCGATTTGTAGAAGATTTTTCTAAGATTGCCAGTCCGTTGACCAGGTTGATACAGAAGGGAGTAAAGTATGAGTGAAATGACAAGTGTGAAACCAGTTTCCAATTGTTGAAATAAAAATTAGTGTCAGCTCCAATGCTGGCCTTACCTGTGAGTGGTGAGAAGTATACAATATACAACGATGCCTCTATTCAGGGATTAGGATCTGTACTAATGCAAGGGGGCAGGGTAATTGCATACACTTCCAGACAATTAAAGCCCCATGAGAGGAATTATCCTACTCGCGATTTTGAACTAGTAGCAGTTGTATATGTGTTGAAACTATGGAGACACTACCTATACAGGGAAAGGTGTAAAGTATATACTAACCACAAAAGTTTAAAGTATATCTTTACACAAAGAGAGTTAAATATGAGACAAGGAAGATGGTTAAAGATGATAAAGGACTACGACATTGATATCCAGTATCATCTAGGGAAGGCAAATGTTGTGGTTGATGCTTTGAGTAGAAAGAGAGTAAAGAATCCTGTAGCCTTGATTATTACAGAACGACGTTTGCTTGATGATATGAGGAAGTTTGAGTTGGAGATAGTCACGAGACAAGTGGGTGAACGTTTGGCTAACATGAGAATTCAGCTTACTCTTGTGGACAGAATCAAGACAGCTTAGATAGATGATCAAAATATCCTAGAAATAAAGAGAAGAATGGATATGGGCCGAGCGCCAAAGTTTTATTTATATGATGACGATATTGTTAGATACAAAGGGAGATTGTGTATGCTAGTTCAAAGAGACCTTAAGAAGGAATTGTTAAAGGAAACTGTCACGCCCCGTAGGGTATCCTAAACGTAACAGTCCGCCACATACTAAGTAAGACTCTCGAGTTCCCTAGCCGGGGCCTTCAGGAGTCTTAAGTAGATGTAAAGCGTTCCTTACGACAATAGAATACTTCAACAAATGGAGTTTAACAGTTTAACAAGGCATTCATTAGCCATAGATAATAAATCAAAACGCATAAATCTTTAAGGTTTACAAAATCTAAGGGGCATTCCCCCGCAAAAGAATAACAGTCTATTACAGTCATCCAGAGTCCTTAGTTTCCAATGGAAGTCTATACAAAAGAAATGAATCAAACTTCTATGGGAAACTCCTATCTCCGGTAACTGCGATGTGGCTTGCCTGGGCCTAAGCCATATAAACTCATGCTGCAAAAGAAAACACTATCGGGGCGTAAGCTAACTACTTAGTGAGTAATACTTCCATAACGCAATTAAGTACAATCATTCAAACAAGTAATTATTCAAACAAGTGCATGCACCATACAAATGAAATCAATCAAACATATGACCAACCGGAAATCATATGTGATGGACTTGC